>JANRGW010021188.1:0-16480 GCA_024733675.1 Psilopsiagon aymara
TTGGCCAGACCAAAATGTACTAAGCAGTAACTAAAACATTGGTGTTATCAGCGCTGTTCTCAGGCCACAAGACAAAACCACAGTGCTGCACCAAATACTAAGGAGAAAAAATGACTGCTACTGCTGAACCCATGACAAATCTTTAGCATTTCTTTGGCTTTTCCTAAAAGTGTCTCTTCACCTATGAATAATGAGTCATGTGGAGAGTTTTAAAGGGGTTTGTTTGCTAAGGTTTTCTACTTTGAAACGAGCCTCAAGCAAAGGTTTTGCTTGAGACTGACAGTAAGGGCAGAAAAACATTAACTGAGTCACTTCAAAGTCCTGTAAATGTGCTTTAGAGCAGTTTAGTCTTCCCCACAGAGTTCAAATTTTACCACCTCTTGCTTTTTGACAGCATGTTTCCTAAGGTGTGGTGGAGCTCTGAGGGAAAGTCAGGAGGTGAGTTTACAATCCCATCATCCATTTTAACGGACATAAATAACTACAGTTCATCAACCCCCAGAAGCCTTCCTCCAGAGGATGCTGGGCAGAAGGGCAGCAGGCAGGGTTACGCATGGAGGAGTTTCTTACCCCCATGTCACAGTGCCACCACGCAGCAACCCAGCAGCCACAATGAAGCATAAAAGGGATCATCCTCCTGTATTCCTCTGCCACCAAAGGCCTGGGGCAGCCCAGAGACATTTGAAAAGTCTGTGAGCTAGTGGAATTACTTAGAGCTGACAGAGGGAAGAAGACCAGAGGCTGGAAGAGGCTGCTGGGTGTTCTACGCTGCAAGGCCAGCTCCTGGTGAGGCCACCTTCAAAGCTCATCTGAGGGACAGAAATCCTTTTCAGCTGGATAACTATGGCCAGTGATAGAAATGCTTTTCTTGAGAAGCACTGCTGAGCTCACCATGCTCATTCCCCATGGAGACAGGGGCAGCAGCCATAAGAAATGGGATATAGATACATTGAAATGGGATGCAGATATACCAACCACTGGTGCTCTGCCAGGCATGGAAAAATTCTTGCCCCGAAGGTCAATCAGGCCGGGGGCATTTGGCCACTCTCAGGAGCCCCTGAGGTGGCTCCAATTTGAAGAATAGGGCTTGGGCATCTCCAAGGAGACATGACCATCCTGTGCGCCAGGAGCAGGTTGAGCTCACATGTTCAGCGATAGCTAAATGCCAGTGCTGGGGTCGAGGAGAATTTTCCCCCAGGGCAGATTGTCATTGTTCCCGGGGTTTTTTTGCCTTCCTCTGCAGCACTGAGCATGACCACTGATCTGGGCTCCTGTGATCCATTCATGCTAGGTTGCTGCCTGCTGCTCATGCACCACAAAGGTGGCCCCTTGTGCCCTGCAGCTGGGAGGAGGAAGGCTTCCTTTCCCCCACCATGGGCTAGTAAGTGTTCCTGGGGTTTTTTTGCCTTCCCCTCCAGCAGTGGGCATGGCACCTTGCCAGGGCTCCTTTGTGCCATTTTCACTATGTGCCTGCCATGCTCCATGCAGGTGATCCTCGTGCCCTGCATCCAGGGGAAGGAAGCTTTCTAGACTCCAGGGTTGTCCCTGCTTGTCTTCTGCAGCACTGAGCACAGCTCCATGTCAGCGATCCCCTGGGCCCTTGAGCTTGGTTCTTGCCTGCTGCTCTTGCAGTCCAGGGCACCTCATGCCCTGGCTTTTCCTGTCTCTCACGTGCAGTGCAGACCCACAGCAGGGTTGAGCTCTGCTCTTCCCTTTGCTACATTTCTCCAGGGGTTCTTGCTTGTGCACAGCAGCCTGTGCTTGGAAGGGCTCCAGCTTTGCTGCCCTATCAGCAGCTGCCACTTTCCAGGTCTCCCTCCATGCAAGGGATGAGTGCTGGGCAGGCACACAAACATTTTTCATGCACCACTGGCCAAAAAGCATAGCAGCAGAGCAAGTTTCGGAAGACAAAAGTGTGCTTGTCATCGATACGTGTCATACTTTGGGAAATAGCCCATGGTACCTCACACCTCTTCTGCTCTGGTGACCCCAACACAAGAAGAACATGGACCTGCTTGAGTCAGTCCAGAGGAGGCCATGAAGATGCTCAGAGGACCAGAGAACCTCTTGTGTGAAGAAAGCCTGAGAGTTTGGCTTTTTCAGCTTGAAGAAGAGAAGGCCTCAGGAAGAGCTTAAAGCAGCCTTCCTGTGCATAAAAAGGCCTACAAGAAAGCTGGAGAGGGACGTTTACAAGGGCAGGTTGTAATCTTTTTAAACTGAAAGAGGGGAAGTTTAGAGTAGATATTAGGAAAAACATACTTTACTGTGAGGGTGGTGAGACCCTGGCACAGAGTGCTCAGAGAAGCTGTGGCTGCCCCATTCTTGGCAGTGTTCAAGGCCAGGCCAATGGGGCTTTGAGCACCTTGGTCTAGTGGAAGGTGTCCCTGCTCATGCCAGGGGAGTTGGAACTGAATGAGCTTTAAGGTCTTTTCCAACTCAAACCGTTCTGTGATTCTGTGACAACACTGAACACTAGCAATGAGTTCAGTGCTGCTTGCATTCCATGTGCTTAGCTTGTGAGGTTGTTATTTAAGTCTCATTTTGAGGAGGAGGAAGAGCAGATGAGGAGAGCTCCTCAGTGAAGCAGCAGGAAGACCTTGCCACTAAGGCAATAGTGGAAGAAAGTGATCTTGAAGATTAGTTTTTCTCTTTCGTACAACTGTACTTTTGTTAAAAGTATGCAAACCCACTCACATCACAACATTTGAGTACTTTTTACCAGTTTAAGAGACTTTCTTTCTTCAAACAGACTTTGTACAAAACCAGAAAATAACATACCTAGTGAGCTCTGGCATAACATATGGTGCTACTAACAAAAGAAGGGGACAGGTTTCACATTACAATGCAAACAGATCTACTTTTGGTACAGCCATTACATTCTGCACATTATTTCGCCATCACGGCAGCTGTTAGCCTGACCAGCACTAAAACGCCTCTAATGCAAAACTCCTCTGTTGAGTAGCTAAAATTTCATTGGTACGTTAAATCAAATTAGCAAATAAGAAATGGGGTGGTGTTTGGCCTATTGCTTCTAACATTTGTCAAAACATCACATGCAGCTCTTCTGTTAATTACAAATGATCTTTTACATTGGTCAAGAAGACAAAGTTCAGCTAATCTTCTAACAGAAAGTTTGTTTTGGACTCAGTGGTTCAAAGGGTGCTGTCAGAATAAGTCCATTATTTGCCTCTCTTTTTTTTTTTCCTACTATTTTTTTTTTTTTTTAAATGAAAAATTCCTGAATACTTTTTATGGGTCCTGAATACTTTTTGGTATGTATAAATCACAGTGCTTTTAGCTGCTGCTCAAAGAGAATCAGTCATAGAATACCAGGTTGGATGGTACCTCAGAGATTATCTGATCCAACCTTTCTAGGCCAAGCATGGCCTACACTACATGTCCCAGTGACTACATGTATAAAGGGAGTATCCATCATATTTTTACCCACCCTTTAAATGCTGATATGGTATTCTGTGAGCCATTTTTGCTCACATGGCAGGCTTCCCAGTCCTCTGATCATCTTTGTGGCATTTCTCTGGACCTTCTCCAGTCTTTAAGTACTAATCCAATACTTATTTCAGCTTTTGTTTCAGTAATAGATAGGGTATAGATATACTGATGGAAACTGTTTTAAAAATAAATGAAAAATGTGTGTATCCTATGAAAAATTTTATGAGAAAAAGAGAGTTACTTTATACATGCAGCTTGTGTCTGTGTAGTATGGCTCAAAAGATTAAAGACAAAATAAAGAAATGTAAAAAAGTAAAAAGAAATGAAAAAAAGTAAAAATGAAAAAAAGTAAAAAGAATACGCTGAATATATATTTACTTATTCTACTTAGATCTGTAGATCTTTTAAGTGACAGGTAGGCTTTCACACTGTAAAAAGATCTGACAGACAAATGGCAAAAGGGGACACCCGAGCACTAATAATAGGAGATGAAGAGACTGATATAACACTCCTGCAATATGAATTTAACTACTCAGACTAATATGTAAAGAATACAAACTCTACATCTAAGCTTTCTAGAAACATTGTATCCAAAAGCAAAGCAAGAAGAGAAATAAAATAATTAAACTCGGATAAAGGCACAAGATTGTGTTGCATGCAAACCTTACTCTGTTTAGGTTAAGTAACGTGATCCCACTGCATGATTAAAATACACATAATTAACATTTAAGGGTGATAGGGGGAGAAATCAAATTGTTTAAAAAATGTGCGATGATTCTTTTTAAGCCTGAGAAACACTCAGTAGGATGTGTGGGAACAGCATAGAAAGGTAAAAATATAAACATCTCCATTTGATAGATCGATGGGAGATTTATGCTCTAAGGTTACACAAGAGCTCTCAGAGGTGATTCACACTTCCACTGGCATATTAAACTAGTCCTGTGTCTTGAAGGTGACACCTTTTCAAGCTGATTTTAAATGTTAGTGTCTTGAATGGTGCCAAATGAAACTGGAGCCAGTGACCTTTCACCAAATGCCACGGTTCAGCCTTTGGGCAGGGCAGTGGGTACTACTGCACTGAGGGCTGACAACAGATGCTGTGACAAACCAGCACTCTCATACTAGAGTGCAGGGCAGGCACTGGAAAGGGGGCTGTGGAAGGCGACCACTGAATAGTCCTCCGTATTGGTGCCTATGTGGGGATGCCATTCAAATGTGGGCTTACATGTTACAGATACAAAGGAAAACCCGAGTCACAGTGTGAAAAATGATAACTACAAAAAGTCAGCCTACAGGGACAACCAAAACACTGGGAACTGACCTCACAAACACAAGCAGCATTGGCTTTCCTTCTATAACCTTTGCCTGCTGCTAGTATGGTGTCTTAAAAATAGATACGTGCAGTCTAGGGATCCTGGAAGAGCATGGGTGCAGAACACAGCTGATGAATTGCTACAGCTAGACAAAAATGGCTGATGTGGACACTGTCTGTCAAGTTGTGCCAACCGACTAATGAGGCACTGTAGTCCAAACTGATATATGGAAAACCAGAATAAAGCTGTAAGGGCTTCCAACTATCTTCTGCTTAGTATATTAAATAAACAATTGTGCCATGGCTCCAGGTGCAGGTTGAATTAAAAATATAAGGATCTAAACAAGTTGTGCAAGACAACGCTATTCATGGACTTTCCCTGAGGAGCAGCATCCAGAACCTGAGAGATCTTGTCCTTCTCAGCATGCTATTGGCTGTGGCTGATTTAGTGAGCATGGAGCCCTTTAAAGTGCTACAGCATGTGCCAGAGCCAGCAAGTAAGGATGTGCTGGGTACAGGAACATGCAATTCTTTGGGAAGTGTTTCACTGTGTGAGGCAGGAATCTCCAGCCCCTCCCAGTACCTTCATACCCTGTCAAAACTCAGACTTGCTGTTTCTTTTGAAATCACAATGAAAAGGAAAACAGATGCAAGGAGTGCATTTTATTTTTTGATTTCTTCCACAAAAGTGAGAGCATGGTCATATCCCAGTGGTTTGCTGCACATGTGAATAGGCAGAGGAAGCAGCATTGCTCCTAGTGCAAGAAAGAGCATCTTATGAAGAAAAGCCCAGACCCAAGGATTCCCCCAGTACACAGCTGTCACACTTGCTGTCTGGTTGCATGAGATCCTCTCCCACATCATGGCACAGCACTCAAAAGTTGGAGTAATAAGCCCTCTCCCTCCAGGCTGCCCACTGGACTGGCAACAAGGGCATCTCACTGGGAAGTGAGGGTTTGAGCCTTTTTCCAGGGGGTATTATTCAGAAACCATACAGTATGCCATATGGTTTCTCTTTTGGGGGGGCCTGATTTTGCAGGTGCAATTCAGGCAAAAAACATAAGCCACGGTCAGCTCATTTCCCAGAGCAGAGCTTGGCCTACAGAGGAGCAAGGTCCTGTGCAAGGTCAGAATTAGGCCCTCACAATATGCAAGGCAAGTGCACATGCAGAAGAAGAGCTCAGTTGGAGATTTCGAGCACTGCCCAGATCCTTTAAGGGCTCAAGCCCCTGAAAGCCCTGTCTTCACAGAGCAAACCTTATTGGAAACTGCATTTTCAGTAGAAACTAGGCTGTTCAGTCCCTGCCCGAAAATGTTAACTATAAAAGGTCAGCCTACAGACAAAACCGAAGCACCCCTCTAAGGTGTGCCAGTATGCCTCCAAATACCCTGAACATAACCTGTGACAGAACAAGGGCCCCCTTTTTTTTTTCCATGTATTTTTTCATGTCTCACAGACTATGCTTTTGCACCATGGCCTCTAGGTTCCCCTTTCTCTTTTTTTCTTGTTTTACAAGAACCAAGCTCGGACAGGCTATCTGCACTGGTGCATATAAAATCCTCAGACAAGCAGGTTTACAGTCCATTGCACCCTTAGACAGAGGCTCGCAGACCATGGCTTGTGTGAAAGTTCAGCAGCAGTCTACCCAGAAGCAACATCCCTTAGTCCAAGTTTGGCAAAGCTAAGGAGGCAGTTAGAAATGTCAAAGATTTGTGGATTTGGACCAATTCAAAAACCTTGTGAGTCATGAACATAAACCATACCCAGACAGCTGGTCAGCCTATCTAGCTCTCAAGCACTAATGTCATGTTCCCAGCAGCATGCTCTGAATCAGCATATTAAATGTCAGTATGTTTTGTGGGGATCTTTGCAACTTAATTCTGCTTGAGCAGCAGAATCCCTTTCCATGGTAATGCACACTCCAAAAATAACACAAAGAACATCTGGTGGTGGTTGCTAGCAACACAAACGTTCATTTTTTCATCAAGCAAACGAGTTAATTTCTGGCAAAGATTGCCAGTTTGTCAAAGCAGAATGGTACCAAAGGTGTCTACACATGCTCCTTACCCAATTCAAAATCCACCATCAAAATGCCATTTTATATCCTCATGAAACCGGACCTGACAGAATGCCAACTGGCGATACTAACCATATGTGCCAGAATTAACATACACTAATGTATCTGTTTCACAAATGTTAAATCTCAGTCAGATTAAGCTCAGACCTAAGTCCAGTGGGTAACGTCTGGGGCCTGGAAACAACGGGTGAAGGTGCCCACATTAACATTGATACTTACTGCCAAACAATTAGAGACTGGTCTAGGAAAGGTCACTCACTACAAGACACTGCAGAGTCTTCTCCATGGAGTTTTCAGAAGAGGAGGTGGTCAGACATTCTCATGATACACTGTAGCTTGTGTGAGAAAGTTGCGTCTTCCACTAGTTAATTAATGCAACACAGTATTTCCTTGTAGCACAGTGGCTTTTGTGTAATCACAAATGATAAATGAACAAGTAAACATTTTTCCTTTGCTGTTACTTTTAATGCTTCCTTTAATACAATCTCTAAATGCCATTTATTGCACAATGCAATTGCACAAGATTTCACTTAAAAAAAAAAAAAATCTTAAGAAAATATGGCTCATTTGCTCTATTGCTACAGTTGTCAGACAGTTCAACCTTGCAGTACTACAATGTATTTCTCGGTTCAGCTGCCCGACATTTTTCCCCATCTGCACAGTGACTCCAATAAGCTTCCTCTACTTAGCTGAATGCTTCCTGACTATTTCAAGGTACTCCTTCACATCATCAGGAGATCCCAAGACAACAGGCACTCTTTGGTGGATATCCTCAGGCACTATATCTAGTATTGCTTGATGCCCGGTTGTTGCTATTCCCCCAGCCTTCTCAATAACAAAAGCCATTGGATTGCATTCGTAGAGCAGCCTCAGCTAAAAGAGAAAAATAGAAATGGCAACAGTCAGCCCAGGTAATGCTGAGAACTGTGAAATGTAAATATACGTGGCATTTGATTTAAAACCAGTCAACACTCCAAGCACTCCAGATTTCATATAAACTTTAGCTCAGGAATGAAATTGTGTGGATTTTTCCTTTAAACAAAACATGGTGAATGCAGTGAATTTGCCCAATTTAAGTGCTTGCTCCATATCTCATGTTTGCATTATGCTCTTTACACAGAGATAAAGCTCATATGTAAGATGCAACCTTTAACAAGGCAGCAGACCACGTAGGCCTGTGTGAAAAGAAAAACAGTGGCCCTAAGTGTGCCATTACATTTCTCTAATGAATAACTGCATCTTATCTACAACCTGAAGCAATAATTTACAGACAATTGCAAAACACATGAAAGGTCTTTGCTGAATAAATAGTCCCCTTGTCAGCCTGCAAGTGTGTGATCCTCCCTGATGGACTGTTGTCCTGGCAGAGGCAGCCAGGCGTAGTTCCTCCAGATAAGGCAGTGCTACCAAGTACAAGACACAAGACGGTTTTCTTTTGGGCAGAGCTACTCATAAGGGATGCACTACCTTTAGGCTTCTTACATACTAGCTTGTAGTAGGAATCTCAGGGTAGTGTGGGTTATTTTTTCACTTGGTTGTGGCCAGCCCAATTTGGTTGTAGATGGTACAAAGAAGACTGTTTGAGCAGCATATCCCCGGTACATTCTGTAATCTGAAAATGTTTGGGGATAAAGAGAAGTCAATGCAGTCAAAACAGGCTAGCAGTAGCCCTGAAGTAAGTCTCTGACAACAGGTTGCTGTCACTTGTGACAGTGTGCAAGGGGTAGCCACACTCACACATCAGAGGTACAAACTACCAAGCTGTAAAATGCATGTTCTGCAGCCAAAATACTGTCCTGTAATACTGAGATATCTGATGTAACATTTCCTACAATTGGGTTTATTCAGGTTTACCTTTCCTTTAGGACTTTTGGAATTGGCAGGATACAGAAAGATTCCTCCATACACCAGTGTGCGATGCACATCAGCTACCATAGATCCTATGTACCGCCCACCATATGGTGAACTGCCATCCTACAGAAAGAGATTTAAATAACTGTAACTCTCAAGCACATCAGGTTAATCTTATCTCCCTGCCCATCCACCCACCCTCTTTACTCATCTTGACACCTAACTCCTCCATATTATTCTTCACTGATAATATTCAAAGTAGTTTTGGAGAAAAATAAGCTTCCTCCTCATTTTCTAACCGAGAAAATCCAAGAAAAAGGACTGACAGAATATTTCAGAGTAGATGAGTGGTAGTGCCAACAACAGAAAACGCAGCCCAGCTCTCCATCAGTGCTCTAACTCTTTAAAACCACTGCATTTTTTGTAGTAGAAAAAAGATCAGTGCTAGGAATTGATATTGGGATTTTTTCTTTGTAGGAGAAAAAAATACCAAGGAGCAAAAGAAGTGACCCTTCCTGTTTCTTCTACACATTTTTGCCATGTTCCACTTTTTCTGTTTTTGGAAAGAGAAAGTCAGTAGTTGGCTACTGATACAATTTCCTTACTACACTCCTGACAGTATATTAATTATTTTATTATCTAAATAAACTATACCTTAAGTGTGGCACGATGGCAGATGAAAACACCAGAGTTTGTTCTAAGCAAGATCAGGAAGTCAAGAAGGTACACAAACAGTTAACAGTAAATGTTTACACTTCAATGTCCACATAATAATTCCAAAGATGACAGGCATGAGGCATGAAAACAGACGTGATTTTTATGGGCACTCCTTAGACCTTCAGGCCTCCTGACACCAGGAAATTGCCAAACCATGAAGCAGACCCTGAAACTACACTAGATTTGAAGTCAGAGGCCCCTGCAGGACCCAGCTTGTGTTACCAACTAAGCAGTGACTCACTGCTGTCCCTACACAGCTCTCCACATGCTCAGATGTCACAGCAAGGAAGCAGCAATCTAACACACATGTTGACCAAATTTCTTTACCACTAGATAATACTTCCTCTCTACTTGGCTACCAGATGCCCAGTTTTGTCTCTAGCACCATTACTCAAGCCCACAGACAAAAGGAAAGATTAAAAAAAAGAAAGAAAAAAAAGAAGGAAGAAAGGAGGAAAAAAAAATACATATGAAAGAGGTGAAGGGTGAAGAGCAGCACAGAAGGATGATGAAATATCTGGTCACATCAACGGCTGCTCTAATTATCAGTCCTACGTGAAGATACATTTTAAATAGGTAGGAAACAAAACTAAGCTCTGAAGAGTGATTAGTCAGAAAGTTGGGAATTATGAGTGTTGCTTGTTGTCAGAAACTTTCTCTGAAACAGGATCCTTTACCTCAGGGTATTTCTTCTTTTTGAGATACTCTGTGACTGCAGGATCAAAGTATTTAGCATAGCCTTCATTGAGACTGTAGATATTTCCCTTCTTTTTGATTTTCACATCCCTATCCACCAAAATGAATTCTCCAATTGCCTAGCAATAAGAAAGAAAACCAATTTATTAATATTAATTGCTCATTACTTGCAAACAAAAGCAAAAAACCAATTGCACACACAATTCAGGAAAAATTTACTACGATGCCATTATCATTAGTAACTCAGTACCTACAAGAAAGTGTCCTAGATCAGAAATGGTTTTTTATACATGAAACACAGAGCACAGATTCTTGGACTCAAGCAAGCTTCTTCATACTGCCATTCCCAGCTCTTTATCACCTTTCTGTGCCAAAAAGATACTGTTGCTTGTATATTTATTGAACTCTCCACCATCTTGCTAGTATAGCTCTGGGGAGTTTAGAAACTGAGCATCGGTTGAAGCAATGTATAAACATCTTCAAGTAGCTGTAGATATTAATAAATTCTAGTTCATTTTAGGTTGCAATAAATGGATTCCTGGAGTCAAGAAAGCCAATCTCTGCAACCAAGGGCTGGTCTGTTTAGTTTTCATTAAAGTAGATTCCCAAATTAGTGATAAAATAAACACAGTAACATGCATGCATGCTCGAAGTTAAATCTGTTATCTAAATAAAGACAAAAATGCAGCTACTTAAGCTGTTACTTAACAAGGGCACCAAGCAGAATTTCCTGCAGCCTGACCACTGCATGCTCAAAACACTCAATACTGGCAGGTGGCACACTTTTTCTTTGGTTACAAAAAAACCCAACCAGCTCACTACAAGCAAACTACTTTCTGTTATGACAAACACAACCTTCATTTTAACTTATGAGGTCAGCATGTGCTAGAACATCAAACACACCCACACACTTCACTTACTCTTTTACACATCATAGTGGGATCTGAAAACACAGAAGAAGGTTAAATATTTCTCTTTTTTTGCTTTACTAAGGTCCTAACACTAAGGAAAATAACACTAAGGAAAAGACAATAAAGTCTTAAAGGGCATTCTGCTTTGCAGAAAACAGCTCATTTTAAGTGTCACATGCTTTGACACATGCTGTATATTTGCTTTACTGACTTGGCTGTCTTCCTGCTGCTGAATCACGTGTAGCACCCCTGCAGCAGACAGGCAGAACACAAAAAACTCATGACATCACACTGCTGATGAGTTATTAAGCATACTTCTCCACATTAGCTTGAAAATTGCTGCTTTGTTTGATTCAGGGGGAAGGCGGCAAACAGTTCTTCCAGACAGTACCTTTTTATACCTAACAAAGAAATAGAAGACATTCTCACCGGATCCAGCATGAAACAATTGACACCTCCAGCTGAAGTGGCCAGTACCAGCATTGTGGCACTCCCATAGAGAGCATAACCAGCTGCCACAAGATTACGCCCAGGTTGTAAAGCATCTTTCCCAGAAGGCGCTTCAGGGGACACCTAGAATAAGAAGGAGCACAGGCAAATTTACTTCATTTCTACATATCATACATAACTGGACTCCCTGGGACAGGGACAGTCTTTTATTCCATAACAATGCATGAGCTGACACAAATGACCATGACCAACAGCTAAGATTCCTACTGGACACACTACTACAAATTATAAGGAGGAGACAAACAATGATCTAGAAACTCTCTTGTATAAGCCCAGTTGGAATGCTGGAAGCCGGAAAGAATTAAGGTGATAATATAGAGCTGTGTACCTCCTTGTAAGTGATGATGAACGTAGCTCAAAGGAAAACACCAAGGTGCAGTTAAAGAGCAAGCAAGGAAAATGACTCATGGAGTTCATAGCTGATCAAAAGTACTTGAGGTTTTTTTGTTTTCTTTTGCTTCATACAAAAAATGAGGTCGAAAATAGTTATTTTGGAGTATATTACAACATACAAAATATGATTAAAATGCACAGCCAGGTGTGGTTTATCTTACTTTTTCCCTCATCTTCTGGCATGTAGGTCCAGTATTTCAAGCTCCTTCAGACAAGGTGTCTACCTTTCAAAGTGAATTAGACACTTCAAATGTACATGCCATGTTTCAGCTCTGGTTTGTGTTTGAAGCCTGTCTTCAGGCTAGCAGGACTATTAGCACAGAGAACAAGAAAACCTGAAAGCCCATTCCCCAAGTAGATGACAAACGTGGTATTTTGTCACAGCAAAAATATTCATGAAATCTAAAACCTGATTTGTTGTAAGGGATAATTTCTTTAGCTGGATAATTAAATATCAGCCAGGCTGCTATTACATATAGGTAACTCATCTTCCCTTGTCTTTCAAGACACTAATGCAAATTCCTCACAAATGTTTTATACAAGTGTCTGTGAAATAGCAGATTTAACTTACAGCTGGTCCAGAAAGTCTCTTTCACATACAAGTTTAGTTGGACTTTATTAAGTCCTCACAAGAAATTATTTTTCATCAAAGATGCACAGTAGTAGTTTTTCCTGTCCTACATTAAATCATTTTACCTTTTTATAGATGGCAAAGATGGTCCCAATGGAAACAAGACAATCAATATTTGATGAGCCATCTAGAGGGTCTATGCAGACTATGTATTTACCCTAGAAAACACAAAAGAGGGAACAAATAGATTACCGACATTATTTACCCACTTCCCCTAAATAAAAATACTGTGGATGGTAAATTGAATCAGAGACTTTCAAAACAATATAAACTAAAAGGCCTTAGGGCTTATGAAGGAATTGAATTCAAAAGTTAGAAATTCTTTGGCTCAGATTCCATCCTTGATTACAACTATGAGATTTCTGCCAGTGCAGAAGATGGGAAATCTTTGAAGTAATAGGTGAAGACATGGGAAAGATTTTCCTACAGAATTACATTTTTATCTATTATATATTATTATATATACATTACATTTATATACATATAAGAAAATATTTTTACTTATTAGCTTAGCTTCATATACTTAATGTTGGTGCATTTTGGTAAGTATTCTGCATATCTATCTAATATCTATTTAGATATCTATACACTTTCTTGTCTCTAGCAAAACATCCTTCTGAATAATAAGACAAGAAAATCAGCTTTTTTCATGAAGAGCTAAAAATAAGAGACATTAAAAATTGCTTTAACAGCTTACATTCATAAACCACATATTTAATTTTATCTTAAACATTAAACTTTATCTGTGCTCTGCATGCACAGATGATCAAAAATTACCTTAGCCAATCTTTGGTAAGAAATACAGCTTTTGGAGGTTCCCCCCCCAAAAGGAATCATCTCTGCCTATTGCTGTATTAAGGATTCCTATAGCTATGGGAAATTATCAGTACAGAGAAAACAGCTCAATCAACTGTAGCTCTTAAATAGCTTGTTTTCCCTTTATTTTATCCACAATCATTTTGATAATCATGTGTAACAACAGCTATTTGTATATTTGCTTTTATATATATAATGTATATAACAGTTACATATATATTTGCTTTCCATTTGATTTCACCCTGAATGCCCAGATGCCAGGAGCTTACTTAAGTCCAGCAATTCTCTACTCTGAAGTTACTCACGTGTAATTTAGAAAAGCATTAAAAGTGAGCCTCCCTCAGTGAGGACCTGAAATCATGCTTGTTCAGATCTAAAGCAATCTTTGTGCATCCAATATATATAAAATAAAATAATTTTTCAAGATTCCTCAGCAGGGAGAAAAAGCAAAGCAAACATTATTATACTTTATAAAACAAGTTTTAGTCAGGGTTGGTTTGCTACTTTTCTACTCAGATTTTTACTATTTTACACCAAAATATGAGCTAGGAAAAAAGGAGCTATGACACAACAAATACATGCAAATATAAATAAATTAAAAATATTTCTGCTTTACTGTTGCTGGGTTGCTCATGGGCTTCAAGGGGAATTTTCATGAATTAAAAAATTTGAGATTTGGCCTGCATGGAACAGGAACCCAGTGTCCTAGTGACAAAGCTACTTCAGAAAAGGGCTGGATTGACTCAGAACTTATCTCTTGCTTATTCCAGAGATCAGACAGGATAAGCAATAAATAACTTTCCTCCACAATTAGGAAAAGGTGAGAAAAAAGAAGGTGAGGAGGAACAACAGAAAAAGATAGACATGAGAATCAGTCTCCAGGGCAGAATTAACAGAAAGAACAAATGCTGAATGACACTTTCTCTGCCCTTTCATTTGCCAGTATAAAAAAGTACAGGTTTTCTGAAATTTTTAGGTCAGTTTCAGTTTCTCAAACCTGAAGCAATACACCTGTAAACGTTAATTTGAAGTCAAGCAGCAAGAACTTTTAAAGCTACTAACCTGTTTCTCAGTTTCCACTATCACAGCATCCTTGTTTTCTTCTGACACGATTACACAAGTACTGAAGGATGACTTGAGCATGTTAATTACCAGGTCATTAGAAAGGATGTCCAACTTCTTCACTTGATCTCCTGTCACATTGGTAGATCCAGCAATCCCATAGCTGGAGCAATGACAAGAGAGAGCATTTCATGAGAACAGGGCACTACATATTCCAAAGCACCCTGTTTATGGCAATCTTACGCTTGCAAAATATCTTGTAAAACAAACAACACTTTTGGATGATCTCTCAGTTCTCTGCACCTGTTTTTTACTTACTGTCCTGTGGATTCTTACCAAGACCTGGTAACATTAGCTGTGGCGGCAAATCTAGAAGACACTGAACATGAGGAACACAAAAGAAGGAATCACCTTTCACACTCCACAAACTAGAGGCAAACATAGACACAGCAGGCTGTGAAGGCTGACTTACTGTAATTGTGTTTTTTAATGAGGAATTACCTTTAAGACCTAAATACTGACCCTGAATCCTAAGTCCCAATATTATGGCTGCAAACCCTAAAAGCTAAGACTTCTTTAGAAAACTTACACTTAAAAAGTAACAATGAATCTGACAACATAGTTACGGTATAACTTCTCTATGTAATTTGTTCCTGTTTACCAAAACGATGAAACACAGACACTCACAGATAAATCAACATTTTCACGGTTCAACGTTTTCAGTGTTGACTTTAAGTAGTAAAAATTTCCTTGAGAATAAAGCTGAGAAATGCAAATATGGAACACAAAAAACCCCCTGCAAGCTAATCTGTGTCGAACCATTTGGCATCAGGAAGTACCAGGAGACCTTGGAACAGGGGATTTTGAAAGCATGCAAAGCAGAGAGAGGGGAAGTTTAACTCTTAGAACAGAAAAACAATAGCCAGCTCCACTCACATTCAGGTGACTCTCACATATTTCTGCTACAATTCATTGATTAGACTGAATACCGGTTAGTTCTTACTAATGCTGAACACTCTACTTCAGGAATGTATTGCATTCCTTCAGTTTGATGCACAAGACAAAGACCTGGCATAATTACCTGTCTGTTTTTTTTTCTCTCTTTCCTATAGTAGCTTGAACATTTTTCTGCAAGCATGAAAATGCTGTTAGGAAACAATATACTTTGAAAACCGTGCTTGCAGATGGAGGCACAAGTTCTAACCTCAGAGCAAAACCTACACACGGTCAGCAGTTACATCTCTCACACTTCATCTGTTGAGGACTCATGGGAAGGTACAGCAGGGTGCCCTGGAAGAGAGCCTGTAACTGGAAGGGGGCTGTGGCAACCCCCCTTTGACTGGATGACTACTGCTCCTGATCAGTGTTCTTTCTAAAGGCCTTAGATATCCAAAGCTTCATAAAGAAACCCCACTTATTATGATGCAATATGAAATAAAGCACACTGAATTTGATTAAACACCTCACAGCATAAAACAGTGCTTTCATGACTACTGTGAGCAATAAGTCAGACATATTTTGATATCCAAAAGCATTCAATCTACTGAAAGGTTGCACGAAAGTCTATCAGCAGCAAACATCTGTCAAAGAATGCATTCCTCATCATATTAAAAAGTCACAGGATCCATTTCACTTGATAAAATCAAGATTCCAAGATACTAAAGGAATTGCTTACAGCTCTGTGTAAGGGGTGGGTGGTCGCCACCCCACTGACTCGCCTTTCTGGTGACACCCCCCCATCCCCACCACCCCGGAGGCGTCAAGATCCCTTGGATCCGCGGAGGTGCGGGAAGGCGCAGGATGAAGCTGCCGGCGCTCCAAACCTCCCGCATCCCGGGACTCACAGGTTGGCGATGCCCGCTTTGCGGACGGCGGTGGAGATGGCTTTGATGGCCGTGCACAGGGAGTTGAGGAGCTGCGTGAACTCCCCGGTGCCTTTCGCCCGCCTGCCTTCCTCCATCACGAAGCGGGTCATGGTGATGACATTGGTGTCGAAGGCGGAGCGGTCCGTCATGGTGGCGGCGCGAGGGCAATGGGGCAGCAGCAGCCGCAG
>JANRGW010021190.1:0-12659 GCA_024733675.1 Psilopsiagon aymara
TGGATATGAGGAAGAAATTCTTTAATGCAAGGGTGGTGAGGCACTGGAATGGGTTGCCCAGGGAAGCTGTGAATGCTCAGTCCCTGGCGTGTTCAAGGCCGGGATGGACAGAGCCTTGGGTGGCATGGTTTAGTGAGAGTTGTCCCTGCCCATGTCAGGGGGGTTGGAACTATATCATCTTAAGTTCCTTTCCAGCCCTAACTATTCTATAATTCTATGATTTCCCAGAAGTGAAAGGAACAGGCTGCAGTTAAGATATAAAATATGATACCACATAAATTCCATTTTCTGGTGAAAGAAATTTGAAATATTTTTTGTTCTAATGCATCAATCAAGTTTGCTGAGTATAAACATATTTCCAGTTGTTTTCTTATAGGAATGTCAAAATGCCTGAATTCAGTTTCCATTGACAGTGATCTCATCATCAGGTTTTATTCTGATATGTGAGTATTATAACAAGGTGGCTGTGTTTATCATAAATATTTAATTGTTACCTTTGCTGAGAAGGTTGTTCTCAAGTTAGGCTTCTCAACAGTGATTCAGAGCTAAAGTTGGAAAGACAATTACCCACCAAAATCTTAAGAACTTTCTTTTAGTAATGCTGAAATGTATGCTTGTTTCATCTGCTCTTTGAAATAGGACTCCCTACCTGACACAAGAGCCCTTTTTCTTTCAGAGGCATTTTTCTATACACTCATTCTTTGAATGCCTTTGTTCCATGAACGAACACTGTTAAATTGTTAAGATGTGGGCACTGAAGCATCAACCTCATCCAAGACCTGTCATAATGGTCTTTATATTGTGCATACACTGAAATACATAGGGTTTTTTTTAAGCAGTTCATTTTTTTTAGCTGTTGTTCTGCCTCATACATGATGAGAAACAGCCCAAGACATGTATTTAGTAATATCATTGTATAGAAAGAGTAAATTCACTTATTATTAAGTTTTAGCCTGCCTGGATTTAAAATTCAAGTGCTACTGTTTAGATGCTTCATCATTATCATCATCATTATCATCATCCTCCTAATAGCATATTAGGATTTCGAGTCAAAGATTCAGAATTCAGTAATCACTAAAACCAAGATTAGCTGCTTGGGGGTGTTTCCCCTTTCCTTTGTTTTCCTTTTTCACCTTCCAGTCAACTCTCCCTTTTCTCAGTATCCTTCTTCCAGCAAAATAAACTCAAGTATCTCTTTGGCCCCTTGACTTTTCTATCTCCTCTTGCTAAATTGACCAGGAACCCAACCAGGAAACATCTGTAGCAGAGGACATTCCTTTTTGTTTTCTCAGTTTATGCATCTCTGGTGTCACAGTGTCTCACACAGCTAAGGGAGTATCCCAAGATGTTCAGAAAAAAAAAAAAAAAGAAAAGTTCACAACAAAAACCCCCAACCCAAACCAAGTATTTCTCTATAGAGTTATATATTTGGTGGAATATCAGGCATTGCAGTTTTCTCAGTGTAATTTCTTGAATTAAAGATTTTTAGCAAATACTCTATTTTTAGCAAATAGGCAAACCAGAACTTCCTCTAGCATTGTTCCTGTTTTGCTGGAAGTTTGGAATATACTCCCCCTTTTTCAGGTCAACAGGTCTGCAGCACACCGTTTGAGTGCTATAGCTTCAGATCCCCCCTTCCAGCTTAATTCTTCATTCAGCAAAGATTTCTGACTGATGCCTGCATTTCTGTGGCCTGAGAAACATTCTGACCTAGTCTCTGGAAGCCTAAGTGAGCTGAATGCCAAGGTATGTTATCATGCCTACTTCCAATCTAGATGACCTCTAGAGGCTCTTTAGGGCTCTTTGAGGAGTCAACACTGAGACGAACCCACACAGACAAGGAGGTTACACTTACAGTTTCACACACCAGAAGGATAGCGGAGTGGGATACGCACTTGCACTTTTCATCCACTTGCATTAGTAGAATGGAGCATACTGGGGAGACCACAGCACTTGCTAGCAGCTAGCAAGGGTTGCTACCACGTTAGACATGGAAGGTGCTGGATCCCCTTGAACTACAATTACAGCCGGAGCTTTTACTTGAAACAGTTCACCAAAGCCTACACCCAGTCCTCTGTGTAACCTCTCTGGGATGCTAATGTGAAGGGAATTTCTGAGCTTCAGTAAGGCCCCAAAAACATGAAGATAGGTGGTAATCCATAACTGGGGTCTGCTGAGAAATATTTGACTACTTTTGCTAAAAACACAGTGGTCTAGAGGGGCCTGCTATAATGATATTCATCAGATGTTAAAGGAATTACATCAGAAGGGAAGATGGTTGTAACACTAGCACTCAAACTGTTGCCAGTCCAACCGGATTTGCAACAGCTGCAAGCTAAACCTTCACACCATTCAGGCCTTGAAGCACTTTTCAGATATGTCAAATTTTCCAGTCCTTAAAAGCCAGTTCTTCTGCCATTTGGTTCCTGATTTACACTGGAGACAGTTTGACTCATCACGAAATTATCTTCAGGCTGTAATACTGAGAGGATTATGTGTAACTCCCTTTATAACTATTATGGCATTACATGCTGAGTTATTTCTCTTTCTCATATATATATATATATATAAATATATATATATATTACTTCTAAAAATCCCATAGATCAGCAGAAAACATGGATGCCAAAACAGATGTATACTGTACTTGTGGACAGCTCCATGAATTTTACAAATCAGCATAATTGTAACTAAATTACCTGAGTTAAATTCATTCTCATTTTACTAAACAGAATGCAGTTTTGGATCTGGCAGATCCGTCTGGATTAACCTTAAATTCCCCTGACACTGTAATTTTTAACCTCTTTTTCTAATATGATGATAGGAGTTTTTCTTCATGCTTCTGCAACTGTGCTGAAGTTTGATGATGTTAGTTGAACAAAATATGTCTAAAGGAAAGTTGATCTGGAAGAAGGCTGGGTTTATTTGATCTGTTAGTGGTTCAGTATCTTGCAATAGCTTACAATTTAATGCTATTTTGTATATTGGATTGAAAATGTGAATTTTTTACAACTGTATTTAACCAGCACTTTACACTAAGAGGGTTTTACAATGCATTTGTAGGCAATTGGTCATCTTAAAAAAAATTGAAACATCTGTCTTGCTAGTAAGCTTATTTCAGTCTAAAAGAACTATGAAAGCTAAGTTAAAAGAAGGAAATGTGCAATAGAACAAAGGACACTTATGACAATGGTCTTGAAATTTAGCTACACAATTAACCTACATTGTTTCCAAAGGACAAACCAGACCCTATTTTCTATTTGCTTCACTGATGACACAGTCTGATTCATACAGTGTGGTTTTTATTCTGTCTGTATTTGACACTGATGGAGCATCTGTCAGTACTGTGTGTTTGATTTAAATCCCCAAATATAGGCACTTCATGTCTTTAGCTATCCCTTCTGTCTCTTAGCTGCTGCTTTAAAGGGCAGAGATTTTTCTGCAGGTCCAGTACTGCATCTGCCAGCCCCAAGTTGTCTCAGGCAGCCCAGAGCGCCTTAGAGAGAGCTAAATAACTATGTTTAGTCAATGAATAGATCCCCTTGATTCAATATGGCATCTTTCCCTCTGTGATACTTGTCCCTTTTGTTGTTGTCCCTGAACTTACTTTAGTTTCAGAAACCCAGTGCTGATTACGATAGGCCAGATTTAAGAAAAGGATAGTTCAGTGGAGCTGTGAAACCCTGAAGAAATTCCATTTTAAAGTACAGTAAGACAAGCAAACTTTGCAGTCCATAGATATGCTCAACTGTCTGGACTGACAGACCTGTGGAAAAACACTGTGACTCCTTCCTTGCAGAGGAACCTGGGGGCATGCATCAGAATGTGAACCAGGCCCGTCTCCTCCAGACACAGCCAGTGGGAATCTGGGGGCATACCAGGGACCATACAAACATAAATCAATCAATAAATAATCCCATATTCTTTGAGACCTTCAGCACTTGTAGGGCTTTGCTAAACAGCCCAGAACACATGCCACTGTTTGTGATTTAAGAAGTGCAATTTCACATAAATTCCCTGCAACCCTGCTTAGGATTGATAAGCAGTGTGGTTCAAATAAGCTATATTGTGAGCTGGAGTGTACAAGTGCAAAAGTGCATAAAAATAAATTATAAATTTATAAATTGTATCTTTTGTAAAGATTCTCAGGAAATTTTTTTTTAAAAAAATTAGTCCTGTGATATTCATGCTCTCAGTTTTGAAGCCTGTAAGCTTCTTATGACTTCCGTATGAAAGGACCTACTGGTCCACAAAGGGAAAAACTCAACTGAAGTTGAAGGAGCCAGAAATAAACAGCTTCTGTGCAATTTGGCACAGAAATAGTGAAATGATAGTACTTAAAGTAGTATCATTAGAATAGATGCTAATTTTTTTCAATTCCCTTTGGAATGTTGTAATAGTAATGTAAATTGACTAAAGAAGTAGTGGAGAAGAGGTGTAGACCTATACAAAAAATAATCATTAAAATAGTAACTAAATAATTTTCCAAGGTGACAAATTCCAAATATTAAAAATGCTTTTATTATGCTTAAGTACAGCTTGTATTACCCCAACCACAATGTTTAAGTCCTTACAATTTTTGTAATATTACCTATTTCTAAAATGACAAGGTCATATTTTTATGCCCCTTGGCCAACTTTCTTTACTGTTGAATGTGCAGGATGTCTTACTGTTGAGGTACAAGACTGAAAAATGATAAATGGGGGTGGGTTTTTTTCACTTTGGCAAAGTCTTTCTGGTTTTGTTTAGTCATTTGGACGAAGGATACCAGTAGATCAAAGTAGCTGTTTGCAGAACAGTTTGGGCCCAGATATGGAAAAATTCTGAGTATGGGGTTCAGGCTAAGCAAGCTGAGCAAAGATGATGCGCAGGAGGCAAAGTTTCTTAATTTACAGCCAATTCTGTAAATGGCACCATGACTGTTCAGTATCTTACCTGAAGTCACCGAGGCCTTGCTGTAGCATTTAGTCTCACTATCTCATATTGCCACTAGGCAAAGGTCTCTTCATCTACCTCCATCATATAGTTTTTATTAGCTCATACCTCAAGTGTCAGTAAAGTATGCAAGCATAACCACAGAGATCTTTTAACTAGAAATATTCAGAGTATTTAAAGGAGGGATCCTGCGATTTTATGACCCTAATATGCATCACAAGTGGATAGCAATTTTAATTTATGTACACAAGTGCTTTGGGAAATAAAATAATATTCTGAATAATGCTAGAATTATGATTGCAATATAGGCATTGATAAGAAGGCTGAAAAGAAATGTTGAGCCATTGAAAACAGGAAAGCATTTCATTTTGCCAACAAAGAACAGTTTCATTGGTTCTACTAATGTGTATATGCACAACTATATTCAAATTATCTGAACAAGTGATGCTATTTTCTATTGATAATTCCATTTTCTTTGAGAGCTAGCTTTTCAGTCTTTTAAATCATCTAGTTTTAGAACTTTCTACTTGGCAATCCAAAAATTTATAATAAGATTGATCCTCAGATCTTGTCTCAATATGAATTCAGAATATTTTAAAACTTTTGTGTGAGAACATTCTAAACCAGGCAACATAATTCGTTCCTTCCTTCATTAAATGAATAATATGTCTTCATTCAGAACACAGGGTCAAGCATGAAGTAATCAACTAACTATTGCATACTGACCAGAAAGTTTTTGGATTTTTTTTTTTTTAACTTTTAGCATTTTATGACACTAGGTTGCAAATCACAGGGACAATAAACAGCAGAATTAGCATTGCCTTTTCATTGGGGGGTAAGTCATTCTAATTATTAAATCTGAATCAGCCAGTGGATGAATGGCATTATTATATGACCAACTTCCAACATGAAGATTGCAAAGAGGTTTGGAAGGGCTGGTTCAGGGCTTCATAGTATTCCATGAGACAAAGCACGGATTGTTACGACCAGTTGACATAATCTGTTCTCTCTAGTCATGAAATGGTTACCACTTTGACTGAAGAAAAGAGTAATTTGCAGTTATTAAGTGAGATGTTGTCCTACTGTTCTGCTCCTGAAGACTAACAGTAATGCTTGGATTTACAAGAATTACAGAATGACTGTAGATGAGGTTGATTACCAAACAATAGATTAAATCATGCCTGTCACAAATCTCAATGTTGCCACATTTGGTGTATTGATTAATGGTATTTGGCAGCTCTCTAAATGGCCATTTGCCATTCATTCATGTGTGCCCTCTGGAGTACACTATTAGAGTGACTTTTTGGGAAAAGTATTTTTTTTCTGTGCTCATTGTTTCTGTTCTAGTAACAGAGAAATACTGGCAATAGGTGAAGTCAAGACTTTTAGTTACCTATTTCTTAGTGTATATAAATTGAGAAGGTGGAAATTAAGGAAAAAACTGGTTGCAGTCAAAGCAGTACAATGTGGTAGTTTAAATCATTATTCTAGATGACTCAACTGTTTCTTTCACAGCACTGTAAATGTTGCATGATTAACAATTATTGGGGTATCAATAATTTCTTTTGGTACAGATACAGAAATTTCTGATGTAAATTTTTTTCACATCATTTTTCTGTTCTATTTCAATCTTTCTTTCAGAACCTTTGAGGTCTATGGGAAACATTACATCAGTTCATGTCACAGCTTAAAGCGGTGGGAGAAATACTGTCTGCATCTTTTTCTTCCCAATTGTCTTCGCAGCAAGAGTTTGGATGAAGTCTTATAAGAGAGAATTATTGATTCAATAATATAATATATTTTAAAGGAAAATTTACATTTCTTGACCTGAAAAAAAAAAATAATTTTATCTCTGAATATCAGACCTCATTTTATATTTATTCATTTTTTCAATCTTCTGCCTTAAGTAAAATATCAGACTCTAGCCCAGAACTGAGGTTGTACATCTCTTATTTGAGTTGTGACCTCCAGAGGACATTTCATACATACTAGGTTTTTTTAAGGAGCTGGAGTTAAAAACTCCAACCATTTGGAATCACAATTCCTTAGAAATCTGTACCAAACACTGAATAATCTTGTCATGATATGGGCACTTTGAAGAATGAAAAAAGAGGATTATTTAATGGCATTATTTCTTCTTATTAACTGCAATTCTCCTGGTCTCCTGTTCCCATTTTGTTGCCATTTATTCATTAGTTTTTTCATTCATTTAGTGCCAGAGTCCATAGATATTTCACTTATTAATTCTCGCTTTCTGTAATTCCCAGTACTAATTATTACTATTCCAAGGCATGCTTAAGCCAATATAAATCTAATAATTAGGGTTACCCAACTTAGATGCTGAAATGGAGAAGTAGCACTCTGAGCCTCCAGTGTTGAGGCATTAATGTTACTTTTTGTTAATGTACTGATAGTTAATTACCTCTGTTATTTATGTCAGTTTCTTACTGTCTGGAGGAAGTCCACAACAGCAGTGTTTTCTTTGTATTACTTAGGAATCCCAATGAGTTTTCCAAAGTCATCTGAAAACCTTACACTGCTGTCTCAAAGTTATTTTTAAAGCATTTTATTTTTTTGTTGATAAACTCTTCCTTTCATTCAAAACACGATGATTGATGATGAATGGTGGCAACCATATCATTCTTCATTTCTTTCCTATATTGTGTTTCTTACTAATAAATATTGGCAAAGTCCATACACGACTTGTTTGGCTTACAGATTTTCCCCACAGGCTTTCTCACAATAAGTTTTTTTTCAAAGCAGTTCCATTCTTGTTCACTGTTTTTGAATGGCTTCAGAATCCACATATTTTGTCTGTCATGTAGTAGAGCTATTTGTTAATGACAAATGCATTTGAAAATACAAGCACGTTTTGAAAGGCTTCCTTGATAAATCTAGACATCCTATTTTCTCAAGATTTAGACTTACTAATACTTTTGTATTAATCTGTTGGTTTTGGGTTTTTTATTTATTCACAGGAAACCTGCAATTCCTATAAGAGAAAAACCGATTCCACATGAGAGCTTGACTTTTCAACTGAATGTATTGGTATTTGAAGTGAAAGCTACAAACTTACTGCAACCCTATACAGAGCAACAGCACTGAAGTAAAGGGTGAGAATACATGGGAGAGACAGCTCTGCAGAACTCAGGACCCGTGAGGAAGGAGAGGAGGTGCTCCAGGCACTGGAATAACGATTCCCCTGCAGCCCATGGTGCAGACTATGGTGAAGCAGACTGTCCCCTGCAGCCCATGGAGGTCCATGGTGGAGCAGATATCCACTGGCAGCACATGGAGGACCCCATGCCAGAGCAGGGGGATGCCCGAAGGAGGCTGTGACCCCATGTGAAGACTGTGCTGGAGCAGGCTCCTGACAGGACCTGTGGCTCTATGGAGAGAGGAGTCCAGGCTGGAGCAAGTTTTCTGCAGGAATGGTGACTCCAGCAAGGACCCATGCTGAAGCAGTCTGCTCCTGAAGGGCTGCACCCCATGAAATGGAATCACACTGGAGAAGTTTGTGAAGAACTGCAGACTATGGGAAGGACTCATATTGGAGAAGTTCATGGAAGGCTGTCTGCTGTGAGAGTGACCCCATGTTGGAGGAGTGTGAGAAGTCCTCTCTGCCTGTGGAGGAACTAGTGGTAGAGACGATGAACTGATCACATCTCCATACTCTGTCCCCCTGCATTTCCGTGGGAAGAAATATAGAATACAGGAGAGAGCCTGCGAAGAAGGGAGGAGTGGGGTGAAGGTGTTTTAAGATTTGTCTTTGTTTCTCATTACCCTACTCTGATTTGACTGGTAATAAACTGAGCTATTTTCCTCATGCCAAGTCTATTTTGCCCATGGTGATAGGTGGTGAAGGATCTGTCCCTGTTCTTACTTTGACACATAAGACTTCTCACAGATTTTCTCTCTCCTGTCCAGCTAAGGAGGGGAGTGATAGAGCAGCTTTGGTGGACACCCAGTGTCCAGCCACAGTCCGCTCACCGCAGTCCTCTCTAAGAAGGATACAGTTTCTCTTCCTGTGGACAAATACTACCTGTTATGTTGGTGACAGGAGGCCACAGTGAGCAGCCAAGAACTTAAAACATTAAGCACTGGGTGGGGGAAGAGGGGAGAGAAATGGAAGGAAAAAGAGAAAAAAATCCTATAGCTTCACAAATTCACAAATCACTTTTGCAAAGGTAACATTTCACTTGTTAATAATTTGCTGTCAGTCTTTTGCAATTCATAGGAAGCTGAAAGATATCCAGATTATTATGCACATTTATAGACACTGGGCCTTCAAAACAATCTTCACTGTCTGACTTACTTAGAGATCAGCACCAAGTCTTTTTAATTCACTCTGATTTCTCTGGGATAAAACTGACCACTACACGAATTGGTTTACAAGATCTGGGTACAAAAATTGGAATCACTAGAAAGCAGCAATGAAAATTTGAAATATCTTATGAGTCAATGAATCTAAGAAATATACAACTGAGATAACTCTACTTAGCTTTTGACAGCACAGTGGTGTAACTCACATCTCCCAAAAGGAATGTGGGCCTAGGAATTTGTTGTCCACAGAACGTCTGATGGCTTTTAGAATAAAAGAACTAACTGGTCTGGACCTAAATTGTCTTTTAACAATTTAATCATACTCATGAGAAAGCTCCAGAAGAGACTCTGTCATGTCACTCTCTGATTTATTAGTATAGATGCAACTAAAGTGTCCCCTGGAAATTTACTTTCAAGGTGACGATACAATAATATTGGGCCAGTACACTTGCAAGCTTCCTCTGATGAACAGGTTGTTTATCCCAGACTTGCCACCAATACAAAAAGGGAACATACTGTCTCCTAGGAACATACTGTCTCCTAAGTGAACTGTCAAAATTAACTATTTTATGAAAGATTTAAATTCAGATAAAAAAATAACAGAAATCATGATCTTCCAAGTAGCAAGAACATCTTTAGGTAGTATCATTAAATAAATACAGGTATTGAAAATATAGAATTTTGGATGACTAAATCATATTTTAAATTTGAATTACATTCAGAATGTAGAAGAATGTTGCTTGGTGTGAAGCACTTGTCATCATTTACAAACATTTATTTTTTCAGGAAGTAAATGTATTTCTGATATAAGTACTTCATGTTTCTCCAAATTTTCAGAACAACAGTCCTATGAGCTACCTTTCATCTGTAAAATTCCACTAATATTGGCCATATTTTTCATATGGTGCGTTCACAAGGCTCTGCAGGGAAACTAGTGGCTTCTGCTTTTTAAAATATCTCTGAGGAGTGTGATCTGTAGATACTCCTAGAAGTCAGGAGACTTATACTGAATTATAACCTTTGTTATTGATGCAGGCAATCACCTAGAATTTTATCCAAATCCCTCAGAAGTCAGTTCACAAAACAAAAAAGAATGGTGATGAGAAGTATCTTTTCCTCATCATCTGAGAATGTAGTCTGCAAACCATGAGGCAAGGACTGTCTGCTAATTCTCAGAACACAGAATGTATTGTAATGGGACACCGTGGTTGGAGACTGTAGAAGATGCACTAATAAGAAACATTTTATTCCATTAAAATCAAATGGATGTTATTAGAAACCTGCTCTGTCTGTGGGAGCATGCAGAGTTATAATATGAATTCTACAGAGTTCAGCTATTTTCATGGGATACAGTCCTAGAAAGCATTCCATCTTCTTGAAAGATAACTATATTGAAGCATTTAAGATGTGTGCCTCTCTGCTAAGTAGATTTTTGTTCATTTTACAATTTCCAGGCCTGGCTATATCCCAATCCATTTGTTTCCAACTGGGTTCAATTTCCAGGAGAAGGCAACTTCCTATGATATTTTTTGTCCAATAAAGGTGAAAATAACATTTTTCAGACTACACTATTTTTAGCCACATGCACATGCACATGCACATGTGGCAAAAAAGTTTAATTTAAATAAAAATGTACACTGTCTAGAAATATTATGAAAACTGATTTTAAAAAAAGGGCTAAAATATTAAGTGTTCAGTGAAAATCTAGCTTTTAAATTGTCCTTATTATCAAGCATCTTTTCCAGTTTAGATATTTTTCCTAAGTGAGCATATTTTCAAATACCAATTAAGATTAGAAACATGAATTCATAGCCTCAGTTCAGAGTTTACAGTTCTGTTCCATTGACTACCCAATACAAACTCATCTCCTGAGTTTTATATGTTGTTCTCCATCTTTTCATTGTCACGATCTACTTATTTATATAGCCGATTGGCTATAACATGGCTGACATATGAATTTTGAAGACTTTAACGAACTTGACAACACTGTGGTACAGGAAAGCAGTACTCCCTCCTCATTTGTAAATGAGAAACTGAACTGCAAACACATTTGAGTTCACATCGACTATCAAGTCATGTTAAGTGTCCCTGAGTAAAAATGTTTGCCTCAGACTGCCTTGTAAATGAATCTAACACCAACTGTAACTCAGAAATGTAATCTTATGTTGAAATGTGACACATTTTACAGGGAACAGGAAAAACTCTCTGTACAGAATTCCCACATTCTGTCTATGGAGTGAATACGTCAGAATTTAAACAGTTGACTTTAACACTTTTTCAGGCAGAAGTTAAGGGCAATCTAAATCCATTCTTAAGGAATAGAGCAGGCTCCCACTAAAAGTAAGAACTCAATCATCCCAAATCTTGAGCGTAATAAAAGCATCTTTTTAATCAAAGAACAAATCATATGGACCAAATGTACGAATTCATTGCTTCTCTTGACATGATTTAAATAACTTAGTCCCATAACCCTGACAGCTTATTTTTTTTACATATACACAGGAGAATTAAAAAATATCTGAAGAAAAACAAGTCTTCCAAGCACATTGTGTCATTGGAAAGGATCCTATATGAGATTTACAAGGAAGCAGGGAAAATTAAGTACCTAATATGCTAATATGGACTTCAAGAGAGCAGACTTTGGCCTCTTCAGGATCCTGCTTAGTAAGGTTCCATGGAATATAGCCCTAGAGGGCAGGGAGGCCCAAGACCAAGGTTAATATTCAAGCATCACCTGCTACAAGCTCAGTAGTGTTGCGCCTCAACAAGAGGGAAGTGCAGCAGCAGGGCCCGGAGGCCTCATTTGATGGATAAAGGAGCTACTGAGGAAACTTTGAAGGAAAAAAGGAGGCTTATAAAATATGGAAGCAAGGACAGGGGGCCTGGGAAGAATTCAAGGATGTTGTCCAGGAAGTTAGAGAAATACAAGGTTGTTGTCCAGGAAGCTAGAGACCAGGTTAGGAAAGCTAAGGCCCACTTAGAATTAAACTTGGCTAAAGACGTTAAAGATAACAGGAAGAAATTCTATAAGTATACAGCAAATAAAACATAGGTATGTAGCAAATAAAACATAGACTAGGGACAATGTATTCCCTCTCCAGAAGCTATCAGGAGAACTGGCTACCCTAGATTTGGATAAGGCTGAGGTTCTTAATAATTTCTTTGCGTCAGTCTTCACTGGCAAATGCTCTGACCACACCATCCAAATCTTGGAAGGAAAACGGGGTACTGTGAGAACGAGGACTCTGGGTCCACTGCAGGAGAGGATCTGGTTCAAGACCATCTTAAGAAACTGAATGCGCACAAGTCCATGGGACATGATGGAATCCATCTGCGGGTCCTGAAGGAGCTGGCAAATGAAGTTGCTAAGCCACTGTCCATCATATTTGAAAAATCATGGC
>JANRGW010021194.1:0-16274 GCA_024733675.1 Psilopsiagon aymara
AGACGACATCAGCTGCTCTACCCCTGTCCATCAGTTTTGTAACCCCATCATAGAAGGCCACCAGATTGGTCTTGCAGGATTTCCCCTTAGTGAAGCCATGCTGGCTGTCACCAATCACCTTGTTGTTTTTCATGAGCCTTAGCATGCATTCCAGGAGAATTTCCTCCAAGATTTTATCAGGCACAGAGGCGAAGCTGACTGGTCTGTAGTTCCCTGGCTCATCCATTTCCCCTTTCTTGAAAATGGGGGTTATATTTCCCTTTTTCCAGTCATCGGGAACTCCACCTGACTGCCATGATTTTTCAAATATGATGGACAGTGGCTTAGCAACTTCATTTGCAGTTCCTTCAGGACCCCCGAATGGATTTCATCACATCCCACGGACTTGTAAACATTCAGGTTATCAAGATGGCCTTGAACCAGATCTTCTCCTAGAGTGAGCCCGGAGTCTTCATTCTCTGTCCATGCGTCTGCCTTCCAAGACTTAAGTGGTGTGGTCAGACCATTTGCCGGTGAAGACTGAGGCAAAGAAGTCATTAAGAACCTCAGCCTTCTCCAAATTCAGGGCAGCCAGTTGTCCCGATAGCTTCTGGAGAGGCCCCACATTGTCCCTAGTCTGTCTTTTATTTGCAATGTACCTGTAGAATCCCTTCCTGTTATCTTTCACATCCCTAGCCAAGTTTTAATTCTAAGTGGCCTTAGCTTTCCTAACCTGGTCTCTAGCTTCCCGGACAACATCCCTGTATTCTTCCCAGGCCGCCTGTCCTTGCTTCCACCTTTCATAAGCCTCTTTTTTCCTTTGAATTTTCCTCAGCAGCTCCTTATCCATCCGGGGAGGGTCTCCTGGCCCTCCTGCAGCACTTCCTTCTAGTAGGGATGCATCACTCTTGTGCATGCAGCAGGTGAACCTTGAATATCAGCCAACAGTCTTGGGCCCCCCATCTCTCTAGGGCTTCATCCCATGGAACCTTACTGAGAAAGTTCCTGAAGAGGCCAAACTCTCCTCTCTTGCAGTCCAGGGCAGTGAGCTTGCTGCACGCTCTTCTCACTGTCCTGAGAATCTCGAATTCGATCATCTCATGATCACTGCAACCAAGGCTGCCCTGGAGCGTCACATTTCCAACCAGCCCTTCCCTGTTGGTGAGCACAAGGTCAAGCACGGCACCTCTCCTTGTCAGCTCCTCTGTTACTTGCAGAAGGAAGCTACCTTAGACACAATCAAGGATCTTCCTGGACTGCTTGTGCCAGGCCGTACCATCCCTCCAGCAGATATCAGGTGGTTGAAGCCCCCCATGAGACCAAAGGCCTGCGAGCATGAGGCTGTTCCTATCTGTCTATAGAGCGCTTCATCCACCGAGTCCTTTCGATCAGGTGGCCTGTAACAGATAGAATGCCCCCCACAGCTGTTCTCCCTCTGACCCTGACCCACAAACTCTGTTAATTGATCACGTGTCCTCAGAGTTCCATACTCTCCAGCCTGTCACTGACATATAGTGACTCCCCTCCCCATCTGCCAGGCCTGTCTTTTCTAAAGAGCCTGTAACCTTCCATTCCAACACTAGTCACAGGAACCATCTCACCATGTTTCTGTAATACCAATGATATCATATCCCCATAGATGAGCACACATCTCTAATTCCTCTTGTTTGTTCTCCATGCTATGGGCGTTTGTATAGAGGCATCTGAGGCGAGCTCCAAATGAAGCCGGCTCATTGGCTGAAGCAGCTGAAATATATTCTATGATTCTATATCCCTACATCGCTCTGAGCATTTATTACAGGTGCTGGCAATTGACTGGGAGTGCTGGGATGGATCGATGCCCCCCTTCCCCAACACATCTAGTTTAAAGCTTTCTTGACCAACCTGGCAAGTCTCCTACAGAAACAGCTCTTCCCCACACTGGCTCCACCAGCTTCCAGTAGACCTGGCTTCTCAAATCAAGTCCCATGTTCTAAATATCCAAACCCCTGACTATGGCACCACCCTTCCAACCATTAATTAACCTTCCAAATCTGCCAAGCCTTTTTACAGTCCTTCCTCTTACCCTGGAGAATTGAGAAAAAGACAATCTGATCTCCAGAGCCTCTAACCACCTGTCCCAGAGCTCTGTAGTCTTTCTTTATGTTCTCCATGCTACTGCTCTCTATATCAGTAGCACCCACATGGATCACTAGAAGTGGGTAAGACAGTGGGGACTTAGTAGACCAGGCAGGCTCTCTGCAACATCCCGGATCCAAGCCCCTGGTAGGCAACACACCTCCCTTGAGACTGGGTCAGTCCAACAGATGGGTGCCTCTGTTCTTTTTAGAGTAGAGTCCCCTACTACTATGGCCTGCCGGTTTTTCCTGGCAGCACCAATAGTCATCTTCTTTACCAGTGCATCATCTGGTTGGCTGTTCATGATGCAAGTGTGTTTCCTCATTAGCCCCCTGCGGAACTGTGAAGCAGTTCTGGGTGGTGACAACAGATTTAGGAGGAAGCCCCTTGCTTTTAATTGTCCTGTTCTTATCAGGAGAATTCCTTTTTAAGTCATTAACCACAGGTTGAATGTATCTGAAGGTAACTTCAGGTAGTACGTAAGAATCGTACCTCGCAGTAACCCAACAGAGAAGATATTTTTGATACTAGTATGGGTAATCTAAACTACTTAGGCAGTAGAGGAGCACTTATCTTGCTCTCCCTCCAATCCATCACAGCCTGATTCATCTATTAAAGCAGTCAGGTTGCAACAAAGCAAACTTCAGTTGCTGTGCCACTTCCTTCATTGAAGATACGCTGTGTGAGGCAATCAATGAATGCTACTCTGTTTTCAGAAAGAGGTTTAACAAACAAAAACAAAACAAAACAGAAATAAATGCAGCTTTCAATTTGGAAAATTCATGTCCAGGAGAATCTTGTAATTTTATTTTCAAGCTGTATTTCCAACTCTAGTCAAACTTGCCTTATTAATGTTTGGCATTTGAGCAAAAGCATTAAAGCCAAGACATGAGAATTACTTTTGTCACCCAAAGCAGGCCTAAAAGAGTAGTACTTCTAGTAAAAAAAAAAAATAAAAAAAAATAATAAAAAAGTAGCTAATTTAAAGCATAATTTAAACCTGTACAAGTTATCTGTTGCTAGATAAATTAAGACTTCCGCAAATTCTGTTACACATTGTCTGAAACTAACACAAAGTGCAACCAACAGGAAGCAGTAAAGAAGAGGAAAAGTGTTGCTGCACACAAGAAAAATGCGATGTATCAATGGTTTCTAGAAAACAGCAGAAAGAAAGCAGAAAGGGTTAACTAAGGAGTACTTACTACTACACACAGGCAGCCCCTTTAGCAACACCGTATCAGCTGGAAAGTAGAAAGCTCAAGATGTGAGAGCTCCTTGCCAACTGAACTCTCACTTTGCTCTTTCCTGTACAGAATTTAACAGGGCTTCATTTTCAAAGAGTATTTGTGCTCTGAAGGATTCAATTTCTATCACCGACTACTGGCAGAACATCAGAGATTTAAGTTAAATCAAGGCTTCCACTGGGCATCTTGAGTATTGGTTAAAGAGATGCTAATACAATGACAAACAGCAGCAACAAAAAGGGAAAGACAATTACAAAAAGGTTTAACAGACTTGTGCACTGTAGTGCCTACAAAAACCGTAGGATACAAAATGCAGGTCAAAGTTTTCACATTTCTAGTATTTTTATTTGATATTATAAGGGAAGTCATCATTCAGAGTTGAGGACACTTTCACAGTATTTGGGTTGCTGAGGACACAGGTTTAAACTCAAAAAGGAAACGTATACAAACAGTACTCGCCAAAGCTTTCAAAAACATTTCATAGAAAAAACAGATCGCCAAAACAAACACAGTTTCATGTTGCCAATTCTCATATGCCAGGAAATCATTACCTAAGCCAACGAGGGCTGGGATAATCCAATTCTAACAAATTACTACATGTCTATTTGCTTATAATGGATGTGGAAGGCCATTAACTGTACAAAAGAATTCCCAAAGTAATATAGGAATTAAAAAACATACAGTAATTTCAACCAAGATTTTACAGCTTCATGATCACCAACCCAACAAGTCTAGCTATGTAACATGGAAGATAATGCTACACTTCTGTGATCCTCTACCTTGCAAAAGGACGTCCTCACATACTTAAAATCTCAAAAGGCTGAAAAGGCCTTACAAAAGTCTCCAAAGTGTAGATACTCATTTTCCTCCTTTCATTAATATGATAAAAGTTCTTCATAAACAGTAGAGGGCAGCATTTCTCCATGTCCCCTCGAAAGCATTTATCTGCTTGCTACAGGCAGCAGTTAAAAGACAAGGATGTAAACCACGAGAGTCCATAGTAAATTTTATTCCTTTTTCCGAAGTCTTTATATTACAGAAATACACTTCACAGCCTACAACGTCAAACCAAAAAAATGCAGAGAAAATACAAGTTGATTCTGACAAAGTTTTTCATTTCCTTCATGGTAGTCCCAGTCTGCTACCAAAATAGTTCAAACATGCTGTTCGTAAATTGCAGTGCACTGGTGAAGCGATGCACAAAAACGTGTTTCGATTTTATTCTCTGAATATGTGAAGAAACATTTTAATTAACTGAATAATAAGTAAAAGTTTTTAGACTCACAGTGAGTACTTAGGGACTTGAAATAATCCTGTTTTGTAAATAACTTTCCTGCTTAACATTATCAGATAGCTACTTTTGCAATCCCTTGGACAGGACAGTTACATTAGAGTAAGCTACACATGGTCTTATGTGACTTCAGAACACTAACAATCCTCATTTCTGGATCCAGCCCAATTCGATGCTTTTCCTTCAAAATTACGCAAAGCGAGAGAGATCTTTTATGCTAGGTCTCTCAACCAACCTAAATTCTTAATAAACAGCATGTGATCTTTAAAATCATTTAGCTAGATCATAATGAGCTTGTGTTATCTACATTATTGTTATAAAAGGTTTTTATTAAATCAATTACTTTAGTAACAAGGAACATTTTGATTTCCAGATTTAATTTATTTGGGCTTAACTTAACTGCTCCCATGTCAACATCTTCTCATTTGAAAAGTCATTGCCATCTTGATTTTGGAAACATATTCCCTATGTCATCAAGACAAGCTCCTCCAGCAATTTTTTTCTTCTCTCCTTCCAAGACAGCACTTCCCTCACCGCCTCCAATAGTACTTCCAGCTCTGTATGTACAATTTGGAGCAGTGCTTATATAACACTGTATGAAACAGTACCTTTCCATCTCCTCAAAATACCATGATGGTCTCCAAAGACTATTTCACAATCAATCAAAATAAGATCAGGAATACAGTTCTGATGACCATGCTGCTTCAAGCCCAACCTCAGACTTCTCTAGCCACATGAATTCCAGTGACTTGCATAAAACCAGCTGTGTACATGAGATCCTGTAAACAACTTATTAGGAAGTGAGGAAATTGAAAAATGGATGCATTTCTCATGACACAAGAGATGATGCTCATCTCCAGAAAATTTTTTACAAAGAGCTTTTAAGATGCACTTATTAACAATGGGTCAGTAAGTTAACCACTCCTGACCTTAACGGGAATTTTTATGGCACATAAAGAATTAAATCTCAATAAAAATAAATAAAAAACAGTGGCCAGCTGAAACATTCCCTCGCCATTTTCTTAGACTGAAGGAAAATGAAAGCAATGTGTAAAAAGTTTTGTGTAATAAAATAGTCCTACTTTTACCTTCCTGAGTCAGAATTAAATTACTATCAAATTTAACTATAAGTAGCAGCAGAAAGGAGGTCTGGTTGGGGAGGTGGTTTTTTTTTTCTTTTTTTAGTTTTGGTTTTACTTTTTAAAATAAACTGCAACAATATTTCCCCCTGGACTGCAGGATTATAACACTTCATTTTGATTTGAGGGGTGAGGGGTGTTGAGGAAAGCCACCTGATTCCACAACTGCTGCACTTTTCTAAACTAAAGCTAAAGAATCAAAGTAGATTTTTCAGACTCAGTTATGTAATAAATAGTTATGTTTTCCACATGTGAATTAATTTTATTTGGTTCCTTTTCCCCAAATAGCAATATAGCAAATAGAAGAATAAGAAAAAAAGACTCCTTCTGGGTAAAACAGTTACAAAAAGATACAGGAATAAACTAGGATTCAAACATGCACAGTTCTGAACTACTACCAAGTTAGAACTACTATGCATTTTCAAAGAAATAATGTGTGTACAAGAGTGAAAGGCCACGATTCAATTACAGAAGAGAAATGGATCAAGTTCATCATTGTAACATTCCAAGAACTTCAAGAGAGTTATTACAAAGATAAATAAAAACCAAGTGCAAGAATGCAAGAAGTGTGACTGCTCAGTTCCAGATTCACTGCTTCTACTTTTGGCCAACACACCACCCCAGCAGTTGCAAAGGCCCAAGTCAGAAGAGCCATTATGGTCTGCTTGAGAGAAGAGCTCTGGAGCTTGAGCCACACCACTTGCAGATCATCTGCCATGCACGCATTGTGCAAACAAAGCACTCAGTAGCGATGACTTCACCAGGTAATAAAGGCCCCCCAAAGGCAGGTGGCTAAATGCAATTATCACACTATTTTTCCGAAAGGAAACGAAGAAGAGGCCAGAGAAGAGCGAAAAGTCACTGCAGTGGTGTGCTCCACCTCAACGGCACATTTGAGAGAAACTTTGATGGTGGCTGGCACACTCAGCCCTGCCACGATAAGGAAGGAACAAGAATGTCTTCACTGTATATTCTATGTGGGCGCAAGTAAACCCACGTTAAAGTATACACAAAGACCGAAAGAAGGAAGTAATTATTGGTCTCATGTTTTCACACTGGAGGGGAGGGACTCATTCCTCCAGGCAATACAGGATTGTCACTGAAACACATGAAGGACTGTTCATTCTCTCTCCTGCATTTAGATGAGTTCATGAAATGCTTATGATTTCCGCCCATGTTGGCCTTTAAGACAGCAGCCCTTGGTTACACTTTTAGTATGTATTAGAATTTCATTAAACTGTGTCCTCCCCTCCTCCAAATCCAAGATGTAGCAGCAAGTGGTCTTCAAAGAGCCATCTCTTCCAGAAAACAAAAAAAAACACCACACCAACACAAAACACCAAACACAAAAACCCAACAAAGACCAAAACCTCACAAGGCTGAATCACTTAAACAGTGTCAGTCTTCACTTAAGTCTTCAATGTTTTCCCTTCTTTTGTCTGATAAATACCAGTCCTAGGAATAAGATTCAAGAAATGTTATTACCACTTATGCAAGTATGAGTAATACCCACTAACAATAAATCAGGCTATGATTAAGCCTCAAGTAAAGCGTAAAAACACACCTCATGCTAAGCCCTGGTGCAACTTTCTGCATTCACAAAAGAGAAGTGATCAAGCATAGTGTCAGCAATAAAATGAAACTGATTAGTGGCATATCAGATGATCAGCCAGTGAGCTCAGCCACCCTGAAATCTCTTCAAGTAAAAGAGAAAGCCTTTTGGTTTTTTGCCATCAAGAAATCTAAATACCTCAGCCTACTGGAGGAATCGTGTTAGAGACCATATGTCCAACTATGAACAACCCTACGCTTACTCACCCACTGTTCTCTCCCACTGTTTTCATTACAACAGGAAACTATGCCAAAGCTGTTCACTCTGAGCGTCCATTTTCATGACCAAACAGGACAAACATTTTGATCCTGCTACCAAGATAATCACTGCTGTCTTCCCCTTCTCCTTCCAAAAGTGTTAAGCTGTTAAGTCTTATTTTACCTGTCTTTTCACAAGCAGCTGAGTCAATTTAACTGCTCAATACTTTTTAACTCACCATGCCAGCAGCTACCTTTGAATTACTCTAGTGCTCATTATAGTTTCCCATGAGCTGCTTTCACTCACTAGCCAGCAGAAAAGCATACCAAGTTCTACTAGGTTCCTAGTAGGTGAGCAGTGAAGAAGACAGAAGCACTCTCAGAAACCCAATAGATCAGTTCACTGTCAACTAATGAATCACAGAATGGTTAGGGCTGGAAAGGACCTTAAAATCATCTAGTTCCAACGCCCCTGCCATGGGCAGGGACACCTCCCACTAGACCATGCTGTCCAAGATTCTGTCTAACAGACAGGAGGCCATGGATCAAATTCTGCTCCCATAGGAAACAGGGAAAGCAAAGTAAAAACTACCATTAATGAATCCTACCTAAAATTAGAACAACCTAGAAGATTACTCAGGTTATGATCATCAGCTCCTCCAAAATAAAACCACACTGTTTCAGGCAAGCAAATGGAGTTGTGAATACGCTTTGAAGGGGTCTTATTTATACAAAAAAATAACCCAGTTGTCACTAATCTGTAGTATTAATTAACAGCTTTTCTTTTAAAACAGATGGGGAGATAAGCAATAAGTTAAACACAACAACTTAAGAGCCTCATGCAAGACTGATCAGCCTCATCCAAACACCTCAGGTATGTGGCATCCAGTTTCTTTGAGAACACAAACTCAAAAAAAAACCACAAACTCCACTGATATGTCTGCCTGAAAAACTATACAATTCTAATAATTTTTGGTTTATCAATGAAATGACCCTGCATACTTGCAGCCACTTAGAAGCAAACAAATGTAAACAAAGATCACCTCTGGAAATGCTCTGTATATAAAGCACATGCCACAGATTTATACTTTTGGTTTGTATTTTATGTGCATTTTAGCAAGACTAGACAATCATCTAAGAGACAAGATTACTATAGAACAACTGCCTGTTGCCCAGAAAGCCCCTGAATCCTCAACTGTTTGTGGTTGCAAGAATACCAATTAACATACAAAGTGAAAGAGAACTCTGAATTTAAGAGAATACCCTTAAAAACTTAAATGCAGGAAGTTTAATATATCCTTTTGATACACAGTAAGAACAAGCTTTTATTAATTATTTGCCTTAAGTCTATTTTCTCATGCCTTCTTAGTACAGCTTTTCAGATTTTGCATATCAGGTTCCTTTTATCATTTCCACTACTGTTATTCTCTGCCACCTTAAACTTCAGCACTTTTGGTGTCCTCACTCGCTACCTTCAAACCCATTCATCTTCAACACTCAGACAAGCCACCTACAGTTCCATCCATGGAATCACAGAAGCCAAGTTATTTCTTAAGTTCTTTAGCTTCAAACTGGATTTAACTAATCTCATGCCATCTTGTGCTGCATTGGGCTTTCTTATGTGACATGGAAGGGTTAGAATCGTGACCCCCTGCCAAAGTCCATTCTGTGAATTAAAGCTTCAGACTTTTTAAAGGCTTATTCATGACCATAAACACAGGCAGTTTGAACATCATTCCTCCCAGCATGACCACAAGATCAGTAGTCTCTGCTTCTATTCTTCCTCTTTTTTGTCAACTACCCTTTAAACCTGCCTATGGCATACATAACTCGCACACTTCGTCTCCTATTCCAAATCAAAGTTTGCCAATCCTTTAGTCTGCAGACTGCTATCCTCGATTTTCATACTTACCAAGTATCTAGTAGGCAGCTGTTTTCTTGGCATTGCATACTTCAAGACTACATGCAAGAGTAATTTCATACTATCTGCTGACACTGCCAGCATTAGTGATACATGATTTTTTTCACTTCCCAAAGTTCTTATGATGGCTAATTCTGCACACATTTCCTCAGTGTTACAACCAGATGGCATATCAAAGCCAAGTGGTGTATTATTAGCACCACTCAACTGGCTCACCAGATAACTATTATTTATACACAACCCAATCAAATATGTTTGGAAAGCAAACTGCTTTTTCATGAGGACATGGGAAGTTGGCAAAATGAAGTTCCTTGCCAAAACCCATATGACACATCATTTACATGTGCCAACTTGGAAGGGCTGTTGAGGACTATTTAGCACTCAAGGTATTTCTTAAGCTTTTAGTGTAGGAATTTTCCATATAACTGAATTTCCATCCATTTTAAATTCACAAAATTCTGCATTTTGTTCCTCCACTTTGAGAAAGCATCCTCCTTTGGGCCCACCAAGTAATTTCTGCATCAAGTTTATATACAGAAGCTTAGATTTTAATAGTTTCCATTTTCACATAATTGCCTCTATCATATTTTATTTCCTACTGTCATGGTTTACTCCCAGCCAGCAACCCAGAACCACGCAGCCGCTTGCTCACTCCCCCGCTTTCTCCCCCCGCTCCTGGGGGGATGAGGAGGAGAATTAAAAGAATGTAACTCCCACAGGTTGAGATAAGAACAGTCCAGTAACTAAAAGTATAACACAAACCACTGCTGCTACTACCAATAATAATAATGATAAGGGAAAAGAATACAACCGCTCACCACCCGCTGACCAATGCCCAGCCCTACACGAGCAGTGATCTAACCCGTCTGGGTACCTGCCCCCATTTTATATAGTGGGCATGACATGCTGTGGTATGGAATACCTCTGTGGTCAGTTTGGGTCAGGTGTCCTGTCTCTGCTTCCTCACGGCTTCCCCTCCTCCCTGGCAGAGCATGAGGCTCAAAAAGTCCTTGGTCAGACTACATGTTACTGAGCAGCAACTGAAAACATCAGTGTTATCAGTCCTGTTCCCAGGCTGAGAGTCAAAACCACAGCACTGCACCAGCTACGAAGAAGGAGAAAAATGACTGCTACTGCTGAACCCAGGACACCTACCAACATCAGTTTTTAATTTCTATATATATAGTAGCTCAGAATGTTATGTAGCCTCTCTCTATGCACTTGGTAGATCACAGCTGGAATACAGTAATAAGTACAGTGGAAAGCCACTAAGATCATCAAGTGGCTGAAGCGCAAGAACTCAGAATTGGGCTTGTTCAATCTGGAGAAATGAAGGCTTTGGCTTTGCAGGAGTATGGTAGCAGTCTCCTAATACCCAAGAGAAGGTTACCAAGAAAAAGTGTGGCCCTTGCTACGCACAGCAGGAGGAAAGACAACCTTAAACTGAGGGAAGGCAAAGGCTACAAAACCTAATCAAAGCCTATGTAACCTGGTCTGAAGGTGATGCTGACCCTGTTTTGAGCAGGTATTTGGACTAGATCACTTCCCTGTGCAAGAGATCCTGTCATTCCCTTCTCACTTGCAACTAGTAGGTAGGGCAGCAGATTTCACTTGAGGGAAATTCCTGAAGCTAACAGTAATAACAGTGGGACTCTGAATTACAGTACACTGCACAAACCAAGTGAGGAAACCTGCAGGAATCTCACACACTCAGTGTCATCTTTCCAACTTAGCCACCTTGGCTGTAGCTGTGCCTCTGCTCAGGCACCATGCAGCCTCTCACCCTGCAAAGCCACATCACTGTGCTCACCCAGAACTCATGACATAAGTTTTAACATCTTGGTGACCCTTCATCTTTCTCCCTTGGTAATAGGTTGACGCATCATACATGCTTCCCCTCTCCCAAGATACCATGTTTTGGCTACTCTCAGAAACAAGGTACTGGACTAGACTGATGCTGCTGTGGTGTAGTGCAAGCAGCATGCTTCTTAGTATTTCAAAATTAAAACTGTACAAACAAATAATTCTTCTGCACTAGTCTTACTAGGAATATTAATCAAAGACAGTTTACATTGCTTTAAATTCGAGTGTTGTAGTGAAGTACAGTACTGAACAAACAAGCTAAGAATGCTCAAAAATGTGGGTTTTTTCTGTAAAAAAATGTTCATATTTTGTACTTTTAAGTACCATGAACTCATTTAAAACTGTTATTTAAATAAAAAATCATTACAGTAAGCTCAGCCCACGTGCCTACTCTTAATAGTATCCATGGTTGCAGTGATGCAAATTTGCCTACCTACATCAAACCAAATGTGCCCACATAAGGAGAAAAAAAATATTACATTAATCAGTATTCTTGTACCAGATTAGGACAAAGTAAACCAATTAGACCTTAAAAGACAGAACAGAAAGTGGTCTAAGAAACTGCTCACCCATCATGACTAGATCTTAATATGGAATTAAGCAAAACAGAATTATCAAAAATCAAATCATAAGACTTCTCAAGTTAATTAGAAAATTCATCTCACTGACCGAATTCCTCTCGTCCCTAGTCAGAAATAAAAATTAACAATGAGTTATTTCAAATACTCCTCACTCAAGGTAGAAAAAGGGGAAGCATTTAACATTATTACTAATCTTATAATACATTTCTTTAATGCTGATTCCAAAACTGCCTGCCTTATATGCATTCATTTTCCTTTCTTTGAGGACAAATAACCAAGGAATGTATTCTGCATTAAACTACAACTTTCAAGTCATCAGATGCACACATGTTCACAGGGAAGTAAACAGTTCTTTTATAAGTCCCACTTTAAATAAACAACTTTAGTTGAAACATCAAGCTACTACAGCAGTATTCAGTTAAATGAGGCCAAAATTTCAGATGAAAGAGTCAGGAAGAATTAAGTGCTGATAACTCCAGGTGGAGATGCATGATCAGTCTAAGCCTGTGCAAGACTACGCTGTGCAGAGAGGATGATCTCTTCTTCTCCCATGCAGCATTTCCATGAGTAGCCTTACTTGCTTAGCAAACATAGAGCTAGGCTAATCGTACCAAAAAACAGTATTTTTTTTTTTCCCAGAACACATTTTTTGTTGGCTTAACTTTCCACATAAGTTACCTTTATTACCTTAAACAAATAGATATGGGAAGGTAAACAAATGCACAACATAAAACTGAAGTTGAGCAGTTCAGTTACAGAAATGACAGCACTGCCCATCCCTTTTTTAAAATGAGCACAACAAAACTAAGGTACATGGTGATATAACCAAACTAATATCCAGCCCTAATTTCACTGTACAAAGACACTATTCTAAAAGAAATAAAGCAGAAATTACCCAAATGAATGTTATTAATCAAGCATGATTTTCAAAGGGTACGTTTCACTTCCAAATAAAAAACCCAGCAGTTCAGACACCAGAAAGTCTCTTTTGCTGGTGAGAGACAAGGTAACTTCATTCCGATCAGCCTGTGCTTCCTTGTGTCAAACATCTTGACCTTTTCTCTTATACAAGCTACCATCGACATAATAATCTAAAGATGTTCAATTTTATTATACTTCTTGAGAAGGACATTTGTATGAGCAAGTTTTAGGATTTCATATTATCTGAAGAATGATAGAAGTCAAAGCAGCTTGTTAAAAAACATTAAACCTGTAGCTATTTAAACATCCAGAAAAAAAAGAGTGATACAGAACAACAGTTTACCACCTGCAGGAAAATAAAAACTTCCAAAAAAAACAGACAATGCACTATTAATACTATTTCTGCATCAGATTATCTTTAGCTGCTACAAGTGGACTATGTTAAAAACAATCATCCTAGCACAAAGTAATGACACTAAGATGTCTGGGTGTCTTTATTTCAATCACACGATGTCAAAATAACAAAGCATCTTGAAATACATCCATCCATAACAGGACTACCCAGATTAATCATCTTTTCTTTGCTAATTATTTTTAAACATTTCTTCATAAAGATAATGTAGAACAGAGTTTGGAATTCCTCACTCTGTAATAAGAAGCAAACTACTATTCTAGCCCATATAGAGAGTGAATTTTTATAGAAGAGAGCCTTACTGCAGAATGACAGCAAAAAAACAACCAAGCAAAAAAAAAAAAACACCAAAAAAAAACCGAACAAAAAAATCATTTTACTACAGTTAGTTTTTTAACATGTGCATAATTAGCTCTTACAGAAATTAACATCTATGATTTTTCTTAGCAACAACTTAAGAATCCATTTTGGCAGTCCGTGCAGCTAAAGTAAAAAACAAAAAAAAAAACTAAGCTAAAAAACCTTCAAGACGTTTTCATTACAGGTAGACAAAAACTGGACAAATGTTTCAACACGAACTTCCAAGATTGTAGGCTTTAATCAAAAGCTGTATCATCTTACCTTTGTTGTTACAATGCATAAGCAGTCCATTGTTTCAGCATAGCAGGTCTCTTTCCAAACATTTAAAAGGTTTATGTTCAATCACAGCTATATACCATCTCAACAGAATGAGAGACAGCACACTTATTTAATAGTCAAAACAGCAGAATGTGTGCCAGGTTTCCCGTTGAATTCATTCAGAGGTAGAAACACCGTAGAGAAAAAGCAGCAGGCTAAAATACAAATGCTTTAAGTTTCATGAAAGATTCTTAGCCTATTTTGATTATCTATAGCTGAAAAACTTAAATTTACCCTTGAAAATATCCTACAAAAGATGTCAAATCCTATTCCATACCAGTTAAGTACCTCCTCGTATTCTATTTCATATACTCCTCTTTCAGGATTACCTAACACACGAGCATCACAGGGAATCATTTGATGCAATGCAATACAAAATTATTTTACAGGAAAAAAAAAAAAAATCTCAATTCAGCTTTTCTTAGCTGGTGACAATTCCCAAAATGAAGTGTTTGTTCAAAAATAGTTTGAGTTGCAAGCAAGTATTTCTTCCCGAACGTCATTTCAGCATTTGCAGACTGCAAAATAACTGATTTCCTGGGCAGTAATGAATGGAATATTCCATGTAGAAGAGGGAGAGAAGAAAGTGGCAAGGAAACAGTAATGCATATTGCAAGAGAAATGCTATTTTGAGCCCTGAATTAACCTAGAATTTCATTTTCTTTTGTATGACTGTAATGCAGTGACAAGGCAGAGTTTGTAAGCACAGGCATTGTCTTCTCAGTCCAATAAGCACAGCTGGGAAAACTCAAACACTTGGGCACAATAAAACCTGCTATGTACTTTGAAACACTAAATTGACAGTTTCATACATTAGTAAGAACCTTATTACATTAATTTCCCACAAGTGGCATTGAAAGCAACTAATTAACTCAGTTTCCGCTACCTTGCCCTGTTAGTTCTCCCACTAATACCTTTGCTGCAAACACAATGAAGTATATTAAAAAAGTTCAATAAATAATTTCTAACTATTAGATCTCATCTGCATCATTTGCCTTCTAGCCCAAGATGTACAACTACCCAAACCGATCATATTTCTTATCAGCAAACTTAGAATAAACTAAGTATATATCTAGAGCATTCACACTATTCCCCACTGGATTCCTTGACTCAGCCATATATGCAGTGCAGGGGTAGGAAGGTGGAGGAGACCAGAAACTTTATCAAACAAGGAAATTTTCTTCCTAAAATTAAACATTTTATTTTGCAGGCAGGTAAGTACTTTTACACGCAAAGAAGAAAAGGAGGACATTACAAATTACTTCTCAGACTTAAAATACAAATGAAATAACTCTCAAAATAAAACACATATCAAAAAACCCCAAACCATTAAGGAATAAAAGTTGACTGCATGCTAGAAAGACAACCCCATTCAGCTTGAATGGAATTTCAAGGGACGTCTTATACCATTCAGCCACCAAGACCAGGATTTTTACCTTATGTGTCCAAATTAATCCAGAGATAGTTTTTGTTTTTACATTGTCTATAAAGTCTGTGAAGGATTTCTACTATGAACACCTAGGTGAAGTTTTCACTGTACAGCGCATCACTGGAAAAAAAAAAAAGCATCTTTCAGATTGATAAGGCTCAACTCTGACAGAAGTCTCAACACTGACTTCAGAAAGCAGAAAAGCACCAGTTAAGCTGATGGAGATTTCATCTTTGACAGAAAAGGTGGGGGACAAGGGGGAAATTACACTCACAGCACACGCGGCACTCCACATACAAATTGTCCTTGCATTTCTCAAGTCTTCTGTTGGGAAGACTGTAAAGATCAGAAAAATCAACAAAATGCAAGAATCCAAAAAGGTACAAAGAACTGACAAAATGCATTTTCAGGTGACTCGGCACATGTTCAGTGTCCTGCTCAGAAACACTTCCAGTGGCTAGTCCAAGGCATGCAGTCAGTCCGCATCTGTTTCTTGCACAGTCTTTGCTTTAGGAGCAGACACAAACTCTACTCGTCCCTCATGCTCTGCCCATGAAAGGCAAAGATCAATGATACTTTCTCATCACTCAAATCTCTCAGCCACCTTGTTTCAAGATAAGCCTTTGCAGACTGACCTTGGCTACAACCAGCTTACATTCAGGGTCACTCTCTTCCACCCCCCCCAACTTTTTATTCTCTTGCCTTCTTTGGCAGTCTTTGAGAATTAATGATTGTCATCATGTCATTTTCTTCCCCTCCCACCATCCTTTCAACAAGACCCTGAGGCCTGCTAGCCTTGTCCTAAAAAGCACAAAACTTCTTTCAGGTTGCTGATGAAGACTATATGATGGGGAAAAGAGAACTATCCAAAGGGGGGGGGGGGGGGGGG
>JANRGW010021198.1:10479-24770 GCA_024733675.1 Psilopsiagon aymara
CCCCCTTCAGACACTGGAAGCTGCTCTGAGGTCTCCACGCAGCTTCTCTTCTCCAGGCTGAACAGCCCCGATGTTCTTAGCTTGTCTCCATACTGGAGCTGCTCCAGCCCCTGATCACCCTCATGGCCTCCTTTGTGTCTTTGTCATGGTGTCCCTGTATTTAGTGTATCAAGTCTATTTATGTTAGTAGGCAGTGATGCATTATGTATACTCTTTCACAAGTCTTTATGGAGTTTTTTAACATAAAAACTTCTTTGGGTTGAATAGTTTCCTTTAGAAAACCATAGTACCCCCCCCCCCCCCCCATTTTGTTAAGAGTCCAGCCTTGGCTTTTTAGTAGATATTAATTTAAGGACTTCACCCCTGCAGGTTCATTCTGGAGAAGCTACAAGCCCTGTTTCATGAGCTGTTGAAGTGTTTAAAACAGTCTATTTCCACAAATCATGCTTATTAACCACAAGATTGAGGAACTCTTCTGTTTAGGAAATAAATCACGGAAATACAACAAGACAGTTCTAGAATAATTAACAGCAGTTTGGTTTTCAGGGGTTCATGTGGTGGCTGTCTATGCTGACGGCTTTTGAAGGCTGTTAAATAGGAGTCAGAGTCAGAGCTGATGGTTTGTTGGCCCTCTCCTACACTCCTGTTCTTTTTCCAGTCTCTGCAAGAGGTGTAGTTAATTGTTGCAGAGGCTCTGTTTCATAAATTATATCGAGTATTCTGTTTTGTTTTTATACAAAACAACCCAATTATTCTACATAGAAGAGTAGTACAGATGAGTACCAGATATTTTTATTCCTCAGAGGAATAGACCCCATCCCCATATGGTTGGTTTGTTCGTTTGTTCCCTTTCCCCTTTTTTTCTCCTTTCCTGTTTTTTTCCCCCGTTTCACTCTGTTTTCCACCTTTTTTTTAGCTTTTCCCTTTTTTTCCCTTTTTCATTTACCTTTCACGTTTACAGGAGTTACAACTCCTGAAGGTATGTCAACATACCATTGGCCAGATCATAAATGAATCTAATCTTATGCTTTCTATAACTCATAGTACTCAATTCTGTTGCTGATAATATATGAGCTCTTTTTTCCTTCCTCTGATTCTCGGCTTCATTCCCTTGGAAGCTGAGGCAGTACACATGAATCTCACATCTTTCTGTGTGTCAGACCGCATTCCAGAAACTAGAGAAGAAAATCAATTTACAATTGGAATTGTAAATTTCAAGTTACAGGGCAAAATAGGGAGAGCTAGAGAATGAAAGAAGCAAGCTGTGATTCCAGAATCCAGTCAGCTGTCCACTGTTAAGCTTTTGAAGGGAAATATTTCATGGTTATTCTTCATTTATCACTATCTTTTTTTAACTTTTCAAGTTATTCTTTCATTTGGATTTACAGGAGGAAGGATTTAGCAAGGATCTTAGCATCTTATGAATTGATTTTTATCCGATTCAGTAGTCAGTGGATTAGGGAAGTCGTGGCCTTACTGCTTGCAGTTTATCCTTTTTCTTTCTTTCGAAGCACTAATTTGGGTGGTTCCTTGCAAAGGTGTTCTTCCCTTCAGGAACACAAAATTCAATAAGTTAAGATAGGAGCAATCAGAGAAGGTTGAAACAGTTTTCCCACCTATTTGGAGCATCTGATGCATAATTTAGGGGGTGATGTAGACATAGTTGTAGCCAAGAAAGGTGTTGTTTTTAATCTTCCTACATATATATAGGAGTTAGCAGGTAAATATTTAATCATATTTGTGCTGAAACATTTATGTATTTTGAAAATCCTTCCGTTTTCTCTTAAAATAAATGTATTAAAGTAGCCTACATTTATCCTTAAGGTAAGGCATTTTTAACTCTTAAGTTCTGTCATATTTTGTAGTTTATTTTGTGTCATTTTAGACAAAGCGCGTTGCACAGTGTTTGCTTGTTGCAGCTTCAGAGAGATGTACAAAGCACTTTTGCACAGGGCCGATCTGTCTTGGATGGAATGTATTTAGTATTGCCCTATGGGTTTTTTTTTTCCTATGAGTGACATGAAAATTAAATTACTAGTACAAAACACATGAAAACGAGCAAAGTTCACATGTATAAGGAGTTAAAATTCAGCACAGGTAACTTTTAACCATGAAATAATGTATTTGTGCTTATTTCCACCTAGGATTTTGTGACTACAATTACTCGTTTACTTGAAAGTCCTTCAACTTTTATTCGAGCAAAAGCCTTTCTGGTCCTGCTGCAAGTTTTAATTAATAACAGGGAGACATTGCTACTCGCTTGCCAAGCAAGGTAAGGTAGTAATGGGAAATGATTAGAGATGTGATGTGTATTTTCAGAGTCAATACCTGAAATACTTTAAAATGAGTGGTATTTTTGAGCCTGTGTTCTAGGAGTGAACACTTTTCTGTGTAATATGAAGCTTTTTATTCACGAGACTATCAAGAAAAGAGTGTTCTTTTCATGGGTGTTGACCCCCCATGTCTGGGGTCATCAGGTGATAATTATTCGCAAAGGGAAACCACTGTCTTAATGGGAGAGTCTTTTAAAGTAGGTTGTCCCAGTGAGCCTTAGAAGGAGCAGATTTTGCTTTGGGTAAGGCAAAAAGAGAGAATTCGTGAGGTTACATAAACTTTGTATCTTTCTTAGAATAAATGAACTTACTTTGTATGCTTCTCAAATGTGATTAACTAAAACGTGCTTTGAAAAAATGAACCACCTCTCAGGAATAGAACCATTCATGTTGAACTCTATCCAGCCTATTTTAAGTAAAACAGATAAACTTATTTCCATACAGAGTTGGGTGGTTGCTAAATGATGGAAGTGTTTTCTGGAAGAAAAAGCCCCAAACATAGAAACTCTGATCTTTTGTCAAGTTTTTGTTTAAAATTAAAGAGTTTCTGAGTCAAAGCTACCTGGTTGTCTGGAAAGGCTAGAGAGATTTAGACCACTTTAATTTAAAACATTCAACTTTTTATATTAAAGACACTTGAAACATTTTTAAGGAAAATGCTGTTTGAAGTGTGATGTCAAATTTTGAAGTAGTTCTCTTCTATGAGACAAACCAGAATTCCTTGTAATTTAATGCAGTTTCCAGAGGCTGCAAGAAAAAGATATCTCCATAGTCTCTGGGAGGTGCAGGTAAATGTGTTGCGTCAGGGCTATTGCAGAAATGAAAGGGAGTCTTTTGATTTATCTCTATCATCTTTGCAGCATAGTTCTGGAAGGATAAGGTGAGTTGTAGTAGTCCATAACAGTTGTGAATTGTTTAGAGACCTAATTCTGCAAAAATACATTCTTGGGTAGTTTTTATTTCATGAAGTGAAGTGGCTTTTTAATGGAAATCCAGCTTTCCTAGGGTAACATTTTGTGTTTGTGAGTCCTGCAGTTTTGTTATGTACGCTTGAGTTGGCTTAAATAAGTTGTTTTCACACCTCTATAAAACAGCATTCCTTATAAGAAGGGTATTAAACAAAAAGATACTACTGAAGTACATTCTTCAAATCTAGAGCATGGATTTCACTCACCAGCAACCAATTCTTTGCACAGGCCCTCCAGGGAGTTCAAATGTGAAACAAAGATGTCAATATCATTCCCCTAAAGGGAAGTGTGGCCCTTCTGTCTATTCAAATGAGTGTTTTAAAATATTGCCTGGAGCATTCTGTTACAGGTGTATTATTAAAGCAAGCTCTTGTAAGTTAGCCAGTGGCTAATAAGTCAGTTACCATAGTTCTGCAGGATGGTACAGCTACCCAGCACTTAGCAGTTAGAATATAAGCACTATATTTGTCTTTAGAAGTGCCAGATTTCTAGAGAAAGGATATCAGGCTAGTTTGAACTTCTGCCTCTTTCAATATGGCCATTCCAACTAGTGCTACGATTTTGATAGACTTGAGTATGATTTATGTATGTATGACTTTTCTTGACTGAAAGTTCGATCTCTTGTTACTTTGATGTAAATTATTCTTGCTTTTGGAATTCTTACATGTTGAGAATGAATGCCTGTAGTCTTTTGCTTATATTGCACATTTTGGCTTACTCTCTGATTCTGCAGAGAGATTTGCTCCTCACGTTAGCATCATGCATTCATCTAAACTAATAGGAATGCAGCTATAGTAGCTTCAGAGTTTCTTTCCTCTTGTTCCTTGACTCAATAATTCGTTGTTATTTTTAAAATCAATTTATTTGAAAACAAGTCTAAAATTTCAACAAAATTACAGAGCCAAACAAATGTATTGTCCTGATTGTAACCACAGATATTGTAAATGTCTGGGTCAGTCGTATTTTGGAGATAAAATGCCATATTTTTTATAATAAGAGGTAATATTTTGCGCTTACTTAAATATAGACTTGTGATGTATATTGAAAGAGACAGCAGAAAGACCACGCCAGGAAAAGAGCAGCAAGGCAGCAGTGAATACCTGTCAAAATGCCTGGATCTTGTCATATATCACATTGTGCGGGAGCTGCCAGGAGTTCTAGGTAAATTCACTTGGTTAACTGAACAAATCTTGCCTTTGATTACTCCCTCAAGAAACAAATACCTCGTACCATATACAGGCGGAAAGACTTATCTGATTATGTGAAGTTTGCATGTTACCAGCTTCTTGATTTTTTTTAGTTATGTCGTGATCAGATAATTTGTATTGGAATGCATTTTTTTCTATATTAATCATAGAATCATAGAATGGTTGGGGTTGGAAAGGGCCTTAAGATCACCCAGTTCCGAGCAGGGCGCCTCACACTAGACCATGGCACCCAAGGCTATGTCCAGCCTGGCTTTGAACACTGCCAGGGTTAGGGCATTCACAACTTCCCTGGGCAACCCATTCCAGTGCCTCACCACCCTTACAGTAAAGGATTTCTTCCTCAGATCCAATCTAAACTTCCCCTGTTTAAATTTTAACTCATTACCTTGTCCTTTATATTCTAACTGAAGTTTGCTTGGGTGTAGCAGCTGAAGTGTGTCATCACTGAATATGCTCGTAGTGGGATGAGGGGACGAGGGGACTTGCAGAAGGAACAGTGGAAGGCCTGCGTGAAAATGGGGGAAAACTGGCAAATTGCAGGACATAATTTGGACTCACCGGACAGCCAGAGGAGAAACTGGAGGAGAAAGGAATTGGTTCAAGAGTCTGGGGAGTCGGTGAAGAGAAGATGATGAAATAGGATGAGAACTGTGGCCATTTGTACAGAAGTAATAGGTAAAATCTTGACAAACTAAGGAGACTCTATCGCTGAGATTTGATAGTGAATAAAAGAAATGTCACAGGAATTATCCTAGGTGAGGAAGAATGGTGGGATTGCCTTTCCTGGTAAAAGCTGTGCTATACAGTTTATGAGGAAAAATGAGGTCTGTCTTTGGAAAAGAATGATTAGGAGTGAATGAAAGAAGTTTTCTTTTGAAAGATGGAAGGAAGTAAGGGAGGAAAGGGAAGAAGGAGGAGGGGAAATGTGGAGAAGGGGAAGGAGGGGAAGGGAAGAGAGGAGTATTGGAAGAAAGGGAAGTAAAAAGGTGGGGAAGAAGGGAAGGAACTGAGTGGAGGGAAGGGTGAAGGGGGAGAAGAGATGGAGGCAAGGAAAGAAAGAGACAAGGAACGAAGGAAAAATTATGAGATCAATGTGACCAGTCTGAATCATCATTAAAATTCTACTTGAAACTTTTGGTCGGGGAGGTGTCCCATAGAATAGAGTAAGAAGACTACATAGGAGACAAGGAAGGAAATGCTGGGAGTATTCAAGAAGAGAAATGGAGCAAGCCCACCTCTGTATATGCTGTCACTGAATGATAACACATTTTCTTCATTAAATTACTTTCTGATGAGAAGATGCCTGTTTTATTTTTCGTCTTCTCTACATTATCACCAGAATACTGAAAAGGCAATGATAGCTCTGCAAAGGTCAGTGGACCTAAATGTCATGCTGCTATTTTAAAAGCAACTTTACTTCCTAGATCAATGCAGATTTTTGCCTTGCTGCAAACATGTGATCCCTTTTTCTACCAAGTTGCAGGGTATTCTGTTATTTGAAAGTCTCACACTGTAAACATCTGAGGCAGAAATTCACCTCCTGCTCTCTGTATGTACTATATGCAGCTAATAGAATAGGCTCTGATATTTCCTGAGAACCTGGAAGTACTGACCATCACATATCTATCATTACATTATCATTGCAATACCTAATACATCAATTGCTTTAATTAGTATTCCGCTGAGATTTTTACTACTGATGCACAGTTTCAATGCATTGACAACTTCTATAGCAAGCATAATCTTTACACTCTGCTTTCCTTTCCAGGCTAGATTTGTCTCTTGATTGCTTTTATTAAGATTATCTGTCCATATTTGTCCCCATTTGTCAGAAGGCATTTTATTGTTCTGAGTACGATAAAGGAACATGTTCTGCTTGAGGGGGTAAAAGCTCTAGGCTCCTAAGAAAAAAGCGAGATCTGCAAACTGGAGCATTTAAAGCAGTTTAACTGTTGGTTTAGAATTAATCCTAGCTGGCTTTTCTGATATGCAATTATATAAGCTCCTTACTGATCCCATCTTTTTCCACCAGATGTAGCTATAAACCAGATAGATTCACAAATTGTAGAAATGAGCCCTAAAGATGCATTGAATCTCATGAAATAAATTGTTAATCTTGTGGATAATATGTAAAGGTTTCACTTGTAGGTAAGACAGTAATTGTATTTCTGCTTTTGTATTATTTAATCTGTTCTAGAAGTAGGTAGAAATTGCTTAAATCATACTGAAAATTACAGTAAGCATATGTATCAGCTGCAAGATTGGCAAATGTGATGATCACATAGGCCTTAAAACATAGGGAGATTATTCAGCAAATTATTCGTTGCTAACCACAGAGAGGTCTTGCTGAATTACAGTATTATGAGTAATTCAAACACAAATGTGTTGATGAAAAATCAGTCTTTTGCTTTATGTATTTGGAAAGTTTTAGGCAATGCTTTCTTTTTTCTTGAGCAGTATATTATAGAGGAAATCAAATCTTCCAGGCTAGATATTTTTACAGTCTGTTTTAGTGCCCGGCTCTGCCATTCCTGCTTATGTTGAAAACTGAACTCCATGAGAGCAGAAGGAAAAGCACTGGTATTATTCAACGTGTATAAACTGTGACTTACTCTGAAAGGAAGGGCCTTTTCTGGCATAAAAATAATACAAAATGCTAAATCATATTCTTTATTTGAATGATGTCTCTGTGACTTCCTTTTTACACTTTTGAGCAGCTCTCATTAGGGTTAAAACACAGTAAATGTCCTCAAGGCAGGATTTGGCTTTTAATATTTTCAGGCTATATGGACAGAATTTCCTTCTTTGCATATGAGCTGTGAGTTTTCTCCTGCTGCTCTTCTGTTCTTTACCTCACGCATAGTCTTGCTTTTCTAGGACAATGTAATGCAAACTTAGTGTAATGTTCCTTGATTTTTGTATGCTTCTTCTGAAGTTTGAAGTATAATTTTCACTCTTGCAATTAAAATTTTGTTCCCTCATTATTTTATTTGAGGTTTGCTATGGAGGCAAATAAGTTCTCTCATTGACCTGCTGCTGTCTCTCTTATGAGAAGATGACAATTCAGGTTGCTTTAGGTCACTTGCATCACTGTTCAACTTGTGTGTGAGAATGCTTAAGGAAGTTGTGAATGCTCCATCCCTGGCAGTATTCAAGGCCAGGCTGGAGAGTGCTTGGAGCAACCTGGTCTAGTGTGAGGTGTTCCTGCCCTTGGCAGGGGGTTGGAACTGGATGAGCTTAAGGTCCTTTCCAACCCAAGCCATTCTATGATTCTATGACAATGTGTGTGTGGCTGGTGGAGGGATCTTTATGGGGGTGAGGATGCTTGTGTCTTTCTTCCAGTGGTGCTGTGCTGCAGGACAAAACATACTGCTTGAGCATGGTGTCACCCACTAATCATGGTGAATTCAGCTCTTGCTTGGCTGGAATGTCTTGAGAAATTTGCTTCTTATTTTGCTGGAAATAGAATTGAATTCATGGAATTTCAAGAATATGATTCCATGCATATGTAGCCACCTAAAGCCAGTGTATGTTCACCCTTCTGAGAGGGATTTTCATCTTTGCTTCTGTGCCTGCCTGATGTTTCTATCCTCACCTTTTGCCAGAGGTCACGTTTGTGCGCCTGCCTCTGTAGCCAGAGTGAGGAAATTGGCCTGGCTGAGCACTGAGCCGGGAAAAAGTGCTGCATCAGCCTGATTTATCCTGCAGTTGCATGCACTACCTTCAGCAGGAGGAAGGAGACCGGATTGAGCGGGAGATACTGGAACAGAGCTGTTTCGTGTGTCATTTTCTGTTGTTTAGTAAAGCAATTGCATCAGAGCAGTCTCAAACGTTGTTTTTCTATAGGTGACATTCTCACTGCCTTGACTAATGTCTCTGGACGGAAACACCCATCAACAGTTCAGGCCAAACAGCTGAAGATTTGCCTTCCTATGATGCCCGTAGTGCTGCATCTTGTGACATCCCAGGTAGATCTTTCTTCTGAAAATTGTTAAACATGGGGCAAATTCTTGCAGTTTCCCAAAATCGAATTTTTGCTGATCATGATCAGAATGGATAAAATAGAACTTTTGTTCATGTGTGGATATTTTGAGTATTCCCACTATACCACAGCATTAAAGATGTAAGCCTTGGTTTAGCACTTTAAAGGACAGCTCCAATGATAGAAGCAGATACATATTTTGTCCTCTTTTTTTAGCATAGCTGTGAAATGGAGGTTTCACTTATTCCGGTCGTAAGATACACATTTAATGCATTTTTTTTTCAACTTTTGCTTAAATCCAAACAGATATTTCGTCCCCAGATAGTCACAGAGGAGTTTCTTTTCAACTGTGGGACCCTACTGGTGAGTATAACCATCTAAGTTAAACCTTGTTTACAAAATACGCATACACATAAAACTGGGAGAATTATTGTAATGTAATAAAATTGCATTAAATGTTAATGCAGTAAAGTTCCATTAAATTTATAAATTGGAGAGATAACTTGATTCTGAATATCAAATTTAAGGTTTGATTATATTAAAAACTATGTATTAGAAAAAAATTTCAGTAGTGATCTCTTGGGTCAAAGGGAAAATATCTGGTATTCAAGTATAGAGAAACTCTGCACGTGTCCAACAAACTGAGAATTTCCTCTGTGTGTTATTTTTAGAGGAGAAAAGTTTAGTTCTGAATTACACAGAATATTTTTTGTAAAATTTTATGCTAGTATTTTATGAGTAGAAATGGAAGATAAATTGTAATCTAATCTATATCTTTAGAAATCCTTTCCTTTTGTCACTCTTTTTCCTCATCAGTACTTTTACACTGTATTTAGTTGATGAAAAGCTGAGTAATGTAAGCTACAGAGCTGTTTATCTCACGTTAACAGCTACAACCTATTTATGACATTAACAATAGAAAATTAACTTATTAACTGCACCATGGGATAGCAAAAATGCAGTATTACTGTTGTAATGCGGTTTCCTGATATGAGGATATAGTGTTTCAATTTATGTGTGAAAAGGGAGTATATCTGCATGAAAAGTAGTATATCTGAAAAATTAATATCAAATTTGAATCCATTTTATAGAGCTGTTTTATGATATGACTAATAGAGTTAATTCTGGAAGACTATCCATTCTCTCAGGCAACAGTCTACTCTGGAATTTTATGTTTAACAACATTCCCACTGATATCTCGAAAGGGACATTTGATCATTAGTTTGTAGTTTTTCAGAGTAGTGTGCTACAATTGAGGCCGCTAAGATTTTAGCAAGTCAATCCTCCTTTCTTTCTTCCTTTTCTGATTTATTCAGAAATCTTACTCTTAACAATGAGAAATGATCAGGGGCAGAAAGATTTGCTTGGGATCTGGAAGGAAAAGAGAAATTTTCCTGTAGCTGTTGTTCGTTGAGATTGTTTTTTTTTTACCTTGCTGCTTTGAAGTTATTTCCATCATCTGTAATTTTCAGTAGTGTTGCGCAAAGAAATTGAGAGGGAGTCAGGATACTCCTTTCATGTTTTCAGCTTGCAATAGAAATACACGGAGGTATAATTAGGTGCCCCGAAGGCGCAGCTAATAGTAGGCTGCTAGTGGAGTGCGTAGGGCACAGGCTCACCTGTAGCAGAATACACATACCGTTCCGCTCCATTGCTTAAAAACACCCAGATGGTTGTTGGTTTGTAGAAATACATTTTCTTCTTGTGTCTCTAATACAAAATTAAGGAAACAAGCATTAGTAGCCAGAACAATTTTTGCACCATGTTGATCTTTCCAAATTGGTCTTGAGACTGTGATTAAGTATGAAACTGTCTTAAAAGAGCAAACAAAATAATCAGTCTCTTCCAAAACAAGTACTTAGGTAATAACTAGTGTTTTCCTTCAAATGGTCAGGAAGATAACATGACTCTTTTTTTTCTTATAGAAGCAGTTGGCTTTTATGACTACCTCTGAGTTGTATTTTAATTATGAAAAATAGAATTAGTTTTTAACTGTATTTTTAATCAGAGAAGAATCTTTCAGGTGCTTCTTACATACTGAGAAAAAGATAACCCACCTAGGCACATCTGTAAACTTACTGTATAGTAACAGCAGTTTAATTGATAGGGAAATATCAAACAAGCATCATTTTCTTACTGCTTTACATCATATAAATAAATAGATATGTGGTGCAAATGAAAATGAGAAAGATGTTTGTCCGTGGTAAATTCGCTGTGTATTAAATACTGCATTAGTAAAAAAGAGCACTGTAAATTCTGCTGAGATTTTTTTCCTTCTTTAGCAAATGTCATTGTCTTTTGCATCCTGTGACATAAACAGCTGTGCATAGAAATGAAAGGAAAAGGGTGAAATCAAGCTTAAGAGGCAACAGAATACAGGGTCTATTTATTTAACCCAGATTATGAATATTTGTCCCTGTTCCTCAAAATACGTTTTTGAGTCTTCTCCTGTGTGTAATTGTAGCCATTGTGCGTAGTATGCACAGAGATCAAAAAGACAGTATAAATAACAGAAAATTGCATTTTCTGAAGGGTCTTTGGTCTTTGTGAGTTATGCTAACATAGCCATGTCCAAGGTAGTTCATAATCTTCAAAGCAATTGCAGTTTTCTGTTAACAACAAATACATCTAATTGTTGTCTGCTTAGCTGGAAATGTTACTGTTCCTGACATTTGTCAGAGTAATAGTTCTTACTGTACTCTACATTTAAGTGTCCAGCAGCATTACAGACTTGCAAAATCACATTTTAGTGGCTAGATCATTGATTCTCTTAGTCTTTCGTATCTTAATTATTATGATAGTGTTTCCTAATCTAAGTGTTTTAACATTTGGCATTTACACAGTCCCTTAAAGAACTTCATGTTGTAATTTTTCAGTGATTACTCTTCTTAATCTTTGTTTCTAAAGTGTTCTAACATAAATGCTGCTTCTTCTGTAGAATTTTATCAGATCGATAGATTCAGGAGAAACAAATCTGGATGGAGCAATAGGTAAGGCAGCCTATGATACTGCATTACTTTTATATGCAGATATTCGAACTGTTGCATTTTATAAAGAAATACAATGATTTTTTACCAATAGGACAAGCTGCATCAGAAGAATTTATTAAAACTACTTTATCCACCTTGGAAGCAATAACACAGCATCCTGTCTTGTTGACAGCCCATCGCTTGACTGTAAGTCTGGCAATAAATTAGGTATTTGCAGGCTAATAGGCCTAATTCCGTGCATAAACAGAATGTATTGAAAATATAGAAACTGCATTAAATATGATTTAAAATGTCATGTGGGTCCATTTGACAGTAAAATCTTTTATTCTGTATAAAGGGATTTAATTTTCAAAGCCAGCAGCAAGGCATTCTGACTCAGTTTACTGTGTTTAATTGATGGAGAATAAAACGTGCTTGAAGTTCAGAAATAGCAGGTCTTCAAATGATTCCATGTAAATTTACAACATGTAGTTCTAGAAGTCTTTCTTCAGCCTCATAGCTTGGAAAGATCACCTCTGAGGGTTGATAATCCTTTTCCATCAATACCCCTCCTGATGAGATCATCAGTGCCACTTGAGGGTGGTTTGTTGTTTGTTTGTATAACGGAGTGGTTGCTATAAATTGCATTACTATGATCAAACCTAAATACTGTAATCTTCTTACATCACTAACATTTGTTTTCTTTGAAGTTTCTGGTTAAATGATTTTACTGTGAGCTAAATTTGGTGTGAGCTGGAGGCAGAACAACTGTGTTGTGAAACAGTTGTCAGCAAATCAGGAAGTCGGAATGTTTGCATCAGTGTTTGACAACTTGTAACCTGAACTAATGTGACTAATGTGTTTTTGCAACAGAATACCCACGAGAAGTGTAACCCACCATGGTTACTGGGGTGAAAATTTAACTAAAACTGAAATTTATATGTTCATAGTGGAATTAGGTTAAGGGTATATTCAAATCTCTTAAATCAAGAAAGGCATTAGCAAATTGTAATACGTAGGAAAGTATGATCTTAGGGATTGTGCTAGATAGGAATGGGTGATCTTACTAATTAAGTTCTTTTAGAAGTTGAATCCTGTTTGGTGTCTATGTTAGTTGAGTATTTAAACTCTTAATAAGTGAAAATATAAATTGGAATTTAAATAAGCTTAATGTTTCTTTTCATTTATGCTCACAGAAAAGTGGTATACAAGAAAATGGTCTTTATGCACAAAAATATAACCAGTTAATAGTCAGAGGGGAAATAGTACAGAAGTTGACAGTTCAATTCACTTTAAAGTTATATGGCAAATGCTGTTCTAGAAGAGAAATGCAAATGTAGGTGAGGTATGAATGCCTATTGATACCTCCCTACAATGCCTGTCAGCCCACAAAACACCGTATTATGATTGTACATTTCTAAAAGTAATTGGTTTACTTCTGTGGGCTCTCAGTGTGTCTTATACTGGCAGAAATTGTACTATGTTTTATGGAGGCCCATCAGCATTTACTGAGATTGCAATACCTTGTGTCAGCACATTAAATAAAACTCCCCTAGCTATTTAATGGTCTGATGGGTTTTCCCATGAAAAATAACTCCAAGGAGACATCTCCCTGTTACAGCTTTTCTTCCCCTGCTCCCATCACCACACCACATTCAGCAGAACATTGTATTGAAGCCAGGGTATGATTGTCTCACTGTCTTTGAAGTAGCAGTAGGTGACTTTTATTTAAGTACCTATATTTCTGAGGAACAATTTATTTCATCACATACATTGAAAGGTTTAGATGTTTGTTTACAATGCATCTGAGCACATCAGTTAACCTGAAGTAGCCAGAGATAAGACTTCCTGCCTGTCCAGTGCTTGTAAATACGTGACACATACCACTTTTGTAGAGTAGTTTCCCTGATTCAGAATAGGAAAGTATTGAAATGTATTAAATAGAAGTAATTAGTAATTGCTTTGTCAATGAACGAGTTTTATTTTTCGACAAAAGAAAATCTATTATTTGACTCATAAATAACAGTTCTTCCTAATTTAAAAGAGCCCTCCTGACACTCAGCACAAGCTGCTCAGGCACAAAGGGGAGAAATTTGTATTTGGTATGCAAAATTCGGGAAATTGTCCACTGTAATTAATAATCTCTAAGCACATCTGCCACTGGTGGTGCAAACAGTAATTAGTTTAATACTATTTATGAAGTCTAGTGTGCTAATTATACTCGAATGCACAGCTTACATTACTTTAGAGGAAAGCGGTACTTCATCTTCTATGTTGCAGACAGACCATTTTTAGAATTGCTGTTACTCAAGGGAGATCTTCTAATTGCTGCTTGCTGGGAATGACTGGAATCTGTGAATAGAAAAGTCTGCGCCCAGAGAAACTTGGTGCTTTCCTAAAAAGTGGAAGCAAAACATGTTTGAGCTGCCAGATCAATATCTAAGTGTAACAGTGGTTAATAGGAAAATCTCTCATTGGAGAGAAATGTGTATCCTGGGCTGATCTCTAAAGCCTGGATTGTTCATTTAGACAAAGTTGGTTACAAACAGCATTTTATGGAGGGGGTGAGGGGAAGGCACATACCATCCTCTCAAGAGGATACACTTGTTTTTCACTCCAACTGTGACATGGCTTTAAAGTCTCCAATCAGAAACTAAATGCATTTCTAATAAAGTGTAATGAACTTCATAAAAAAGTTACTCTTCATCAGCGACTGTAGCTATAGGACAAGGGGTGATGGGTTCAAACTGAAACAGGGGAAGTTTAGATTGGATCTAAGGCAGAAGCTCTTCCCTGTGAGGGTGCTGAGGCGCTGGCACAGGGTGCCCAGA
>JANRGW010021199.1:0-21788 GCA_024733675.1 Psilopsiagon aymara
TTTTGGGTCTTTGAAGTACCCTCTCCTGAGGTAGCCTATGCCAAGGATGCATGGAGCCTCTGGACCAGTCACAATGGCTTTTGCCATTTCCTCACAGTCAGCCTGATTCAGCCTCCAGTACAGTCAACTCTCGGGATCCTTCTGTCAATTCAGAAATAGAAATGGGTTCCACCCTCGATAGCTTGATGGCATCAGGGTACACTGTGCAACGGTATCTTCTACAGCCTTATACTTCTGTGGGACTGATGTGCCAGGCCATCTGATCCACAAAGTTCAGTAAATCTGATTGTCCCCTACCTCCACTTGGCTGGAGGCAGTGCCCCTCTAATACTCATCAGAGTGCTGGACACTCAAGTCTTGTAGAAAGGGATTATTCTTCTTTATCACAGGAGCTGGAGTAAAATTAGCTCTTCCACTCCATCTGGGCACCTGCTTGCTAGCGACTGAAGCCACAGCTGTCATCGATTGTTCTCTTCAGCTCACGCACTCGTTCCTCCAGAGCTGAGGTAGGTTTTCCATCCCACTCCCTCATGTCTTCTCCATGATCCCACACATAAAACCATAGGGTGGCTCATGGTGTATACCTTCTCTAGCTTCTCTCTCGAGCAGTAGGATGCCTTTTGTTAACACAGCTAAGATGTATGTTGGTACACTTGAGGAGCTGGATAAATCAGATAGATCATCTCTCAATTATTTGAGCTCCTGGAACAGTTTTCCCACATCTGAAATGACAAAAGGGATGAGATTTTCTTCAAACTCAAAGTTTATGAATCATCTCATCCACCGTTAGTGGTACTATGTCATTCCAGGTTACTGTTGCCAATGAATGGGGATATGATGACAGTACATTCCATGTAAATTTCTGCCACATGGGTTGTGTACATTAGACTTCATCTAGACCTATGTGTACTTCCCCATTATTCAGCTTGATGTGATAGATCATCTCGACAATGGCTGATTCCCTCAAAGACTGGATGCCTTTCTCTAGAGTAGTCCACTTGGCTGAATGAGTCAACATCATCCTTTTATGGAAACCTTTTTTTCACAGCTGCCAAGAGCCACTACAAAGGCTGAGGGACTTTTCCTCTCTTGCAATTGCTTTGTCAATTCCCCATTCCCTAGCAAGTGATCCCAGCTGCTTGGCTTCCCTATCTTTTAGTTCATGACCGTCAGCCCCATTGTCCCAGCATCAAAGCAACCAGGTGACGATGTGCTCCCCTGATAGACAGGTAAGATCTTTTTGCATATTCTGTAGCTCAGTTGAGGTCCAGGGTCAAGACGTCACCTCTTCTTCCTCTTCTTCTTCTGATTCACATACTAATAACTCCGAGTCAAATGCTGTCCCAGGTGGTGAGTGCATTGTTTCTTCATTTTGCTTCATCTTTCTTGCCTCTTTTTCGCTTTTCCCCTTGCGTACAGTGGCAGCCAATATTGGCATATATTGGTCCTCTGGTGTAGCTGGTGTACTTGGAGTTGTAGTAGCTGCACTGTCTGTTGTGGTCAAAGTTCGAGTAGCTGCTGTACTTGTTACTGGGGCTGGTGTAACTGCTGTGCTGGAGTAGCTGCATTGTCTGTTGCTTTACCATCAGATCCAGGGACACTTTTTTCCTTTTGAAGGTGTTGGATAGTGTTGAACAGAGCTCTGTAAGCATAGGCCAAGCCCCAGCACATTGCCATGATTTGTCCCTCTCTGGTATGACCAGAATGACAACACACCTCATTTAAGTGTTTTACTAGTTTTTCTGGATTTTGCATTTGTTCAGTGGTGAAGTTCCAAAGCACTGGAGGGGCCCACTAGCCTAGATAGTCACCCAAACTATCCCACGCACCCTGTCACTCATGACCATCCAACCCCAGGGAAATCTCTTGGTTCTCCTATATCGTCGTCTAACCCTAGACAAACCCAAACCTGACTCTGCTTAGCTGTCAAGGTCAGACGAAATAGTCATGGCTAAAATACACTCTGTATGTGTGCCAACATGGTGATCCTATCACAATCAGTAGGCAGGTCTCAAGGGTACCTAAAGGCCATTCAAAACATTCAGAACTCTCAAATGATGCTGTAAACAGTCTGAGGGGGGAGGCTGGGAGCATAAAGGAATGTCTCCTTCATAGGTTGACCACCAAAGGAGGGGAAAAAAGATGTGTAATTGCTAAACACTTCGATTATATACCTCCCAAAGTATACAGGTGGTGACCACACTGGGAACGCAAGCCAGATCAGTTTCATGATCTATTGTAGTCTATTGTACTACAATATATACTATATTATATTGTACAATATATACTATATTGTATATATACATATACAATATTATATATTGTATATATATATACAATATGTTATACCGTACTACGATATATACTATATTGTATATTGTAGTCTATTATACTAGAAGTCATTACCATAAAGTACAATGAAACAAGAACCTTAGCCCAAGGCCCCCAGCCAGTAAGCACTAAAACAGGAAATACCAGCTGTAAGTAAGGTACGACATGCTGAAACTCTGAGATCAAGAGCAACAACTTTGACAGCAAATAAATCAGCATTGTGATGAGTGAGTATTAATCTGAAACAATGAATGCTTATCACAAATACAGTTAGACACACTCTGGTCAGACCTGTCGTTAACTCAACCCTTCGTGCCCCACACTGGGTGCCAAAAAGAACTATCATGGTTTAAACCCAGTAGGTAAACCAGCCACACAGTAGCTCACTCACTCCCCCCGACTTCCTCTCCCTCACTCCCGGAAGGATGAGGACAAGAATGAAAAGAACGTTAACTCCCACAGGTTGATATAAGAACAGTCCAGTAACTAAGGTATAACACAAAACCACTACTGATACCACCAATAATAATAATGATAAGGGAAATAACAAGGGAAGAGAATACAACCGCTCATAACCTGCCGACCAATACCTTGCCTGACCCAAGCAGTGATCTATCCCTTCAGAGTAACTGCCTCCAGTTTATATACTGGGCATGACGTGATGTGGTATGAAATACCTCTTTGGTCAGATTGGGTCAGGTGTCCTGTCTCTGCTTCCTCCCTGCTTCCCCTCCTCCCTGGCAGAGTATGAGGCTCAGAAAGTCCTTGGTCAGACCAAACATTACTGAGCAGCAACTGAAAACATTGGGGTTATCAGTGCTGCTCCCAGGCTGAAAGTCAAAAACATAGCACCGCACCAGCTACTAAGAAGGAGAAAAATGATGACTACTGCTGAACCCAGGGCAGCATGTGATTATAAACCATATGTACACATATGCATAAACACACATGCATACATATATTAAGTGCTCTGTATACAACTGATTCAGGCTACCCACTTGAGTGGTCTGCAACACTTATCCCCCTGTCTTTCCATTTACATGCATAAATAATTGTACAATTGACACATGAAAAGTTATTCAAAGTAGATCTTTCTTCCTAATTCTTACAAAGGGTGAAAAAATGGAGTATTTCAAAATATGTTCAAGAAACTTACAAAGTAATGTATGAATATTATTAAAAGATATTTTAAATCTCAAATTAAAAAGTACTTAAAGTAACATAATACAGTGAGTCAGAAGTGTGATTCAGCAACAGAGACTTAAAAACATCAAAAAAGAAAAGTAATTCTGGTTTAACTTAAGGAAAAAAAAGATGTCAATGGGTGCAGCTGCTAGACAAATAAACCAAGTTTGGCCTAAGTGAAGTCAGTGAATTTAAATGAGGGTAAGATTTTATCCAGAAGAACTGCACTAAAGGCAGAAAGAAATTAAGACTACAGCTGACTGGCTGGGTCAGACAAGACGGTATGCTACAAGTCCCAGAAGAATCAGCGTCAGACGGAGAGAAAGATTCACCAGCTGTTCCCCAATCCTACCTATGCTGCTGACTGTGATATTTCAGAACACCAGTATTATCATATATTTCCACACTTCCATCAGACTGCCCAAGAAACAAGATGTATAATCAGATTACAGAGGTCTGCACCTTAATTTTCAACAAGTGAAAGGAGTAGGACAGGTAAATGGACGGAATTAATTTGTGTGAGTTGGCTTTCTTCTGCAACAGGAAATCCCTACAAGCCAGGAGCTTGGGAAATATGCAGCCATGGACAACTTTGTAAGAGTAGGGATTAAAAGAAGCAAGGTCACAAAAAAACTCTGTCCCAAGCTTTCACTGGGACAACATCTGAACTAAAGACATCATTGATACTCAAATACATTCAGATAAGTTCAGACAGATTCTCTTAATTCCTTTGTATTTTGATACTCCTGGTGCTTGGGGTTTTTTGTTTGGTTACTTGGGGTTTTGTCAGTCTAATGGTTGAGACATGCACCTGGAACTGAAATGCTTTTTCTATCCAAGAACAAATGCAGATTTTTTTTTATAATAGAATGTTTAGAGTTGGAAGGGGCCTTTCAAAAGTCATCTCTTCCAACCCTGCTGCCACAAACAGAGACATCTTTCACTAGATCAGGTTTCTGAGCCCCATACAGAGTCTTTTTAGGTCTAATCATCACTTTATACTAGGACATAGAAAAAAATCAAACATTGACTCTCTTTACTGTACATACTGCATGTAAGCATATGTTATAAATTCTCCATCCCAGAATGCTAGGAGAAAGAGTTTATTTTATTCTTTAAATCAGAGAAAACACAAGGTATTTTTTTCAGCTGTTACTTGCAGTGTACTGACAGGAGGCATCCTCCTTGTTTTGCTCAAAAGGACTGAACGCTGTAAGGCAGCTTTATAAGGAACACTGAATTTTCATAAGTTAAGACAAGGTAATAAACACCATTTAGCATTATTTATAATGATGATCAGTTGACTTTAACACACTTCTCCTCTATCTCCCTGTTACCTCAATGTCTGATTAATTTAACCTAACGAGGAAACAGACGAAAAAACCCAGAGAGTGGCTGCAAAGCCAGGAGAGAAAACTAAGCAGAAAGAAAACTCTTTATATACAGTTTTACAATATATTCACATAAATCATTCACATCCTAAAAAACCAACAAACCAAACAAAATCACAAAAAATCAAATTCCAGAGTAGTTGTTTCCCAGTTCACATGAATAAACTAATAGCGTAATTCTAAAAACACAAGAGGGTCAATGTAATAGAGCAAAATCATGAGTGTGAATAATGTTGCATTCCTGAATTCAAACAGGATCAGGCTAACCCACACTTTCTTACAGGCATACTTTTACGGTATGAGCAGCCCTATGCAATTCAACACAACTGAATTGCTGTAAGCATTCACACTAACACCTTATCATAGTATGTAGGATCCTTGCACAAATAGAATGGACCACCAGCTGAAATTTGGCTGTTTCAGAAAGCATTCAAACAGTTGGCTGATCAGCCAAATAATGCAAAAGCTGTGCAAGGTAGTGTAACATACAGAAAACACACACAGTGAAGCTACTCTCCTTCTATGGATTTCTTATGTGTAGACAAAAAGGCACTGTTTCCCAGAGATGTACCAATTTCAGATTAGTTCAGAAAGTCTTCCATAATGTTGATTTTAGTTTCCACAGAATAAAAATAAACAATCAGGTATATAGCTTGAGACGTTTTAGGCTGAGACAGAGGGTAGATGATTAATGCCTATTTTGCTTGCTCAAAGCAACGTCACAAAATTACTCAAAATTACACAAAAGGTGGTAAGAGATTATTTTGATTTAGTTCTTAAGTCTACCTGAGGTCTCTAAGATAGTTTTTACACATGCATACACATGATTCCACTAGAATCAATTTTATTCAGACAGAACAGCTATTATTGTAATTCACCACAATTTTAGAAGACAACAGGCAATTAAATCTTATTTCTATATATTATTGTTCAATCTCACAGATATTACTTACTTCGGTGGAAAACTACTATTTGAATCTCTTTACTCTGTGGTTACTTTGAAAAGTTTGTAAAAAACATTTACAGCACTTTAACTAGGAGAAACAAACAACACTCTATGGTGAATGTGGCCATTCTGCAAATAAAGTGCACAAAAAAAGATATCTAAGTAATAGAATTCATGATTGACATTACTCTTTAGCAGTTGACAGGAAAAAGAGACTCTGGTGGTCCACATATAATAGCATTTTTATTAAGAATCTGCAAGCTTTTGTGAAAAAGCGAGACTGTAAGCATGAGCTGCTCTGTATAGTAAGTTTTAGAGCAATTCCCACACAAAAAGAACAATTCTTTTTAAGCACAGAGGATCATTTGTCTAATTTTTTCAGGTGTAGGTGAGTTTAAAGTCAAACAAAGAAAAGTTTTGTTTTCTTTTATATTTCAAAAATCTTCTAGACCATAATGCACCAACTCAAACATATCTAACCCAGACAGTGAATGCCTGAGGTCTGATTACAGTGTATTACCCTCACACAGGTTTAAGTTAACTGAAGAAGACAAACAAGGAAGAATCGTTCTTACCACTCCTGTGGCCTTTTGGAGTGAAGGGGCACTTTTTAACAAAGTAACAGGAGATATCATCTTTCCCTGAGAAGGAATCATTCACTATAAGCACAATGTGTTATTATTGGTGTTTTTAATTGAAATGTAAATTCTGGGAACACTCTAACCTAATTTGCTCCCAGAAAAAGAGGGCAAAATTCTCATTTTCAAAGCACTGTATAGACACTTCACTATTATTAATGAGTCTTGCTCAGTGGTCTGGGCCTCTACTATTCTGCAAAGCAGATAGCATTTTACAACATTCAGCTCTGGCATATTTACACAGCACTGTTGATTGTTACATCAAGTTGCTCCTTCTGATATGTTTCTTTGAAAAAAAAAAAAAAAAAAATTGAGAAATAGTTTTTAAATAGTTCTAAGATACCAACCTCTGTGGACAGAATGCATCAACAGCAGTGTCCAACTGCAGCAAAGCCTAGCTGACAGAGAGTAAAATTCTGCCTAGGAACCTCCACTAAATTAAGAGCTTAAATTAAATCAGAGCTGTTGTGCTATTTTGTTTTGGGTTTTTCTTTTAACCCTTTCTAAGCAAAGTTAATTGTAGGCTTGAGACCTGAAAGTCTGAATGTAAAAAGAAACCAAAATCTTTCCATGACATGTCTACAGTTGAAAGAGAAGTTTGATTCATACTGTTCTGAATTATACTTATTTAACATTTAAGATTCTTTTCATGCACCAGTGTCCTAACATAAGGCCTGTACATGTTACTTGGGTTTAGATGGTAATTAGCCAAAACTAAAGTCTGTTTACCAGCAGAGTTCTTACAAACTACAACATGACTGAATTAAAGTATGCCTGGCTCTTTAAATACACAACACTGAAAAACCTTATTTGCTTTATGTTTCCCATCTAACCTTTTTCTTAGGAGTGACGTACAGCAAAATTTCCTTTTCTCCCACTGAGTTAAACCTGCTTAATTTTCAGCACTCTTGAATTTAAAATCAGTTAAATTATGTTCTGAATCTGGGCACAGCATTCAGCCATTTGCAAGATCAGATCTTAACCATTATTTACTAAGGTGATCAGCATGGAATCAATGTGCGTTTAAAATAAGTAAACAAAGCTTACTGTGATTTTTTACTGATTTGTCACTGAATCAGAGTAATATGGTAGGAATCTCAATTGCTGAAAAATTAAACATGGATCTAAAACAGCAAATAACCCACTACATGGAATATAGACACCTAGACAGTCATTGTCATGTTCTCAACATCCATATATTACGTGAAATCCAACTCTCTAGCCAATAGAAGCTGCAGAGAAAAAGCCTGAAATATCTTAACTGCTCATCCTTCTCTGTGTATTATCAGATCAACGGCAAAGGTTGTAATGTTAACTGCAAGCAACTGTCACATTATAATGTGTATACAAATGCCCTGATATGCATATTTATTAAAGCAAAACTACACAGAAGTCCAGTACTTTCTGAAGGAACCTGAGATCAAAATGCACTTTGACAAAAACAAATAATTCTTTGCAGCAGAAAGATCAGTAAGAAGGGTAATAACAACTAAAGAAGGGAAAGGATTACTGATCTTGGAAATCCATAGTGCAGGAATTAAAAACTACAATCAAATTGTTTCTTCAACCATTTAGCATCTAATTTTCCTGCTGTGCAAGCTGGAGAACCACTTGAGACAGGCCATCTTGGAGGGTAACAAAGTGCACCAATAACTAACATGGGCTGAAAAGAATATTGATAGCCTGTGACAAGCAGCTTTCTGAGAAATGTTTCTTAGTCAAATAGCAGCAATCATAGATGAGGGTCAGTCAATTTAATCTGCTCTTTTTATATGGATTAGTTTAGCAAAGTAACAGAAGAGACAATTAATGCCTCCATAGCTTTTCATGCCATGACACTAGCCCATTATTTTTAAAACAAATACTTGGAAGATTATTTTCTATGCTACTGCATATGGGCATAGTCATTTTAGCAACTACTAACAGCACTGATAAGGACTTACTTTATTATGATGCACAACTGTACATTCCAGAAAACCATTACAGTAAAAGTACATACTATCTTTTAAGCAAACAGATCCTTAAATATTTTACATAAATATTTAAACTCATACACTTACCAAACTGAAATCATAATCCTGGCAAGTCTCCACCCTTCTGTGCCACTACTGAATTTATCATTCAGAAACTGTATCATGCTCTAGAAAAAAAATAAACGCGACCTGTCAGAAAAAAAAGAGTATTTTATTATATATATCATAGCAAAGAACTACACACAGTTAAAGGAACACCAGTTTAGACAGTCACAACATTGGCCTACAAAGAATAATTAAATTAAACCCTAGAAGAATTTCCAGTAGATAAACTATAATTAGGAATTGGCCAAGATGCCAGAATAACACTCCAGGTTCTGATAGAAAGTGTTATAAGCCATTTTAAGGCTGCCCATGAAGCTCCTGCAAGCAGTAGCTAATTGTCCAAGGTCACCAGAAACCATCCAGCAGCCTGAAACTCTGATCCAAGGCTGCATTTCGAACCTGAGTGGATATAGAAAATTTTGACATCTTTACTGGTTTTTCCAGGATCTCCTCAAGTAGCTGTTCACACAGGACACAGCACTTCCACACGCAGATCTTTCAGCACTATGCTCTTCTCAGGTGTTTCCCTCTTGGCCTTTTCTGACAGTTGTTTGACAGATGATATAAATTGCCTGATGGAGATTTTAAGTCAGATACTTAAGAAAACGAATTACGGCTGATGTCTTTGGTGTAATGCTTTGTGACACAGATAGTTAGGGAGAATGACACAGTTGGAAAATAATGTATGCTGAAAGCATGTGGAACAGTTCAGGATCCAAGGTGACTTTGTGCTGTTATTCACTACTTTTACAATTGTTTTGATATATACTTTCTGGGTGAGATACAATGCCTGGAGAGTCAACAGGTCTGTTTTCACTGACTTCTCTGTCCTTCTTACCAAGTCCAGTTACAAGTCAAAACATACCTAGCAAAGTTTGTACAAAAGTAGACCTCACAACTAGTCTTTCGAACTTTACTCCTTCAGGTTTATTTGCTGAATGTAAATTTCCACCTTTTTGGTCTTTAAAGAACAAACTTTGAGCTAGAGAGGAACAGACATCAAAATATTTCTGCCACATCATGATTCTATGATTCTATGCACTACCACAAAGAATTTTTAGCACACTGAGCCAAATAAAATCCCTGGTCTTTTTCCTTAGTTTGTTCAATGGTGAAGTAGGACAACCAAGGAAAACAAGTGCGTGCCCTTGATGTTATTCAGGTTGGCAGCAACTGATCTGATGCTATTATTCTGGAAGCTTTCTTTTCATAGCAGTGCTGTGCCCTAAAGACACTGGTCAACTAAACAGCAGAGCTAAGAGCGTGGTCCTCTAACTCCAGTTCTGTTGGTGAAAAAAAACAAAACCAAACAAATAAACAAAAAAAACCATCCTGACATACAGCCCCATAAAGAACCCTCCAAACCAAATCAACCTGAAGGTGGGGTTGATATAAGCTGGACTGCAGACATGAATTTATTATTGCTTCAAATTTTCGACATTATTTGAGACTGCATGTGAGTCTTTTCATGACTTTAATGCCTCTAAGAAAATAATACAGTTAAAATAAGATTAATACAAAGGAAATAAGGCCAAAAGAGCATTCTAGGAATAAATTAGGTGGTACTAAATAGTGTAACACTTCAGTTTGTTTGTTTGTTTATCAGGCATTGTAAACTTTATCATTGAAAGCTTTCAACAAGCAGTTAGAAAACAGGCATAGAACATAGTATTGGACTTATACTAAGATACTTTAACAACATACTGATGCACAGACACTGCTGACAACGAGGGCATACCTTTTACTCACTTAAAATTAATCGTAAAAGATGATTTTTGCATCTTGGATGATTACACAACTCTTGTAAAACTAGAGAGGGCAAGATTCCAAGAGCTCGATTACACAAATGATATATTGTGTCTGTTTCATGTAGAGAGGGAATTGGGGTACAAAATATGGATCCTGGTGTGCATCTGAACTTTCTTAACTTCAGAATAAGTGTTTGAATTTACTATTCCAATTCTGAAATCCCATTAGTTTAAAATAAGCAAATACACTACCATACACAGGAAAGAGTAGCAAAATCTGGCCCTGTGTTGCTGTGCAAGAACTCGGTAAATCTGGCCCTACTTAAGTTTCAGTGGCCACCAACAGCGTTAAGAATTGCTCAGTAGGAAAAAATAAGGCAAATCCAGTCCAGAGTAACCCACTCATTTCAATTAAAAAAAACAAGAATGGAATCAAAGGTTGCTTTAGGCAATAATGGTAAAGTTTAAATAATATCAGTATGGGAAACCCTCTGTTTATCATTCTGAAAAGATCACATTCTAACATGTTTATTGAATTTATTATTTCTAAACATTTCTAAATTCTAATAAGCAAAAAGAATAGAAAGTTTCATCATGGATCACTAAAATGGCCTTGGGATTCTTGCATTCAGCCGTACAAGCTATACGCTGTCTTGGCACACAGACTTAACCCAGAAATGTAGACTGACTCAAACACCATCCAGTGGCTAATGAGTGTTATTACATTACAGCAGCAGCTCATCTACATTACCTTCCCTTTTCAAGAAAAGTAGTTAAAAGTATTTCATAAAACTGGACAGAGAGGAAGGCAGCTCTACTTCTGCTGAAGGGAAAATAGCTAAGAGAGAAACCTAAGGATACTGGGAGGTAAAAGTAGATAGGAGAAAAAAAAAAAAACAAACCCCAGCAATTGCAGCTGCCATTTTATACCAGACTTCCAATGAATGATCTTCAACAAACTGAGCTAATGCATCAGCCTCTACAGTGAGAAAATAGAAGTGGCTTCTGTGGATCAATCATGATCTCTGCACTAATTAGAAGAAGACAATTATATCTTCAAAATAACACCATGTAATTTACATATTCTTTGCATTTTAGTCCTGCTATGTCCCTGATAGGGCACCACCCTATCTCCCCTTGCAAATCCCCAGCCCCTCTCCACATGTACAAATCACGCTTACGTATCTCACACACTGAAAGAAGAGATTAAATAGCCATAATAGAAAAGAAGGAAGGAAATAGAGCTGCTCTATAAGAAACAGAAAAGTTGATTTCTTTAGACAATCACCACTCTTTGCATCATTTGGAGAATGATGCATCATCCTAAGAATTACAATGATATTGGCCATCCTTTTGTAACATACAGGCAAGGGTCATTGTTCTGTTCCTCCCTCTGCCATTTCAAAGGCCTTGCCCTGCTGTCAGACTTTCATAAGGCACTTTACAAACATATTACTGAATTGCTGTATTCACACAAAATTAAAAAGGAAAACAAACCAATCTGTCAGGCAACAGCCTTGAACCTCCCTTTTTCCTGACTTTAGCCTAATTTTCAAAATATTCATATAACTGTCTTTCACATGTTTAGCATTACTTCTACACATACACTTCAAATCATAGCAAGATTTCAGTTAGAAGAGACCTTTACAGATCAAGTCCAACCACCTGTTCAAATCAAGGCATAGAAGGCATTATATATATAGATATATATATATATTTTGGTCCAGGTTCTCAGTTATGTTTGACTTCAGTGAAGATATCCTAATTTACATTTTACTGAACATATGGTCTTTTGTACAAGTAACTACAAATCTCTTGGGAGGAAGTTATTGTTATTATTTAAACACATGGGAAACTGAGGCAGAGAATTTGAATGACAGTTCTCTGTTTAACCATCTGGGAAACATTACTAAGATCTGAAGTTCTTATGAGTTGACCCCATAAAAACATAAGTCATTACATGTTTCTACCTCATATATTAGGTGGGGTATGAGCTGAGGAAATCAATTCACTTAGTTTGGTATTTTAGAACAAATGAATCAAAAAAGTTAACATTAGAATTTAAGATATTCATTTGCATACATAAAATTCAGGAGGGCTTTTTGTTGCATTTGTATTTTAATACCTCGGTCCTGGAATATTCCAACAGCTATAAGCTAAATAATCTACATCATTATTAAAAGAAAGATAGCATACTATTTTTAGTCCTTAAATCATCAGAATTGTGGCTAAGAAAGACAGAAATACGAGAACCCAAGAAACAAACAAACTTCATAATAACAGTTCATACCTATAATACTCTTATTTGCTAGTAGTTCACATATTGACCCCAGCATTCCTACTCACATGAAGTGTGCCAGGATACTTAATGGGAATTCTTATCTCAACAAAATGACCTTGTGCCTAGTGAATACTTAGAAATGGCCAACGCAGCTAATGATATCCAGGCAGCCTGGCAGAATATCATCTCACTACATTTCATGCACGTAACAAAACAGCGTAATGTAAATGAGTTGTGTTGAATTCAATATACCATAAATCACGTAGTGGAAAGCCTTCATGGGATTAATATATTTAAAGACAGTTATTCTTTTGTAAATGTATATATATATCCATTTAAAAAAATCCAGGATGTGAATTCAACAACTGAGGAGCCTTCTACAGTCAACATTTGTGCTGTTAACAGCCAGAGACATGAAAGGATACCACTCCACACTCCAGTATAGAGCCAAAGATTTCCTGCAGATCTGAATATGACTGTAAGCCATGACTGTCCTCCATTCAAAACCATTACATTCCCTACACTGTTTAGGTAAATTGACTTGTTTCCTCTGTGGTAGAAGAAGCTGTAGCAAGAAACAGAGAAAGAAGTTCTGAAGAACAAAGAAACCTGGCACTTAAGGTGAACACAGTACATGAAATATGGTTTGTTTTAAAGCCAGGTGACAGGATAGCCTTTGGCAAGAAGAGAGAGAAGGGAAAGGACAAGAAGCGACCATTTCAGTAAGCAGAAAGAGTTGAATTTTCCACTTGCACCTCAGTAATACTTCACAATTAGTTAACTTTTTCATTTTCCAAGCCACAAAATATATGAATAGCATATCCACATTTTGAATACCAACAAAGTAATCAGTTACACCATCAACAACAATAAACCAGTCACCTATACCAAAGTTAAATATTCAATTGGCAAAAATACATACATCTAACAGCTGGTAAGTCATACTGCTAGCAGCTTTAGGAAGAAATGATTTCACTGTTTATGTTCTAGCTGATTTTTAAGTCTTCATCTATGTGATTGTTTTTAATGGGAAAATAAGAAATTATGCCAAACTTACTTGCTTTCAAAATACCATTCTATCTCTACATGTGTATGCTGTACAGTAGCTTCCTCTGCTGTTCTAAGCTACCTATAAGCATTTATGCAGTATTCCACTTTATTCACCTATTTCCACACTTCCAAAATCTACTGGCTATGCTTGCAAGTTAAGTGCATGAAAATCTTACTCAGCATGGTTGAAAACTTGAATATAAATGGGTGATTCTCAATTGGTACAAATACTTCATCTAATTCACACTTCATCTAATTCACTAGGATTGTTTAGGGTGCTTGACAAACTAATCACATATTTTTTGTCTGTGTGAGAAAAATAAGCCATAAGTGTTTTGATGTTAGCTTGGTAGACTAAACAAGCCCTTCCTCCACGGAATATTTTGCAAGAACTCATTAAACAAGCTGAATTAAATGCAAGGTACTACGAAACTATGGTGGCTAATGTGTCACATACTTTATTGAATGCACTAGCATTTGATAGTGCAGGAGCAGACAGCAAGCTGAAGTGTGCTGGATTCTAAGAATAAAGTAGCAAATAGCTTTGACCCAGTGTCCACCTCAGATCAGGGTTTACATTTGCAGTAATTGTGTACCTCTTACTGTTCGATGTGATGATCTTTTGGAGTCCACTTTCCAGATAATTTTATGGTCATGTTCAACTCAGAGTGAGCTTTATCCCTGATAAAGCATTAAACTAAACCACTTTCAACAGAAAGAAATATTTGAGGAGGATTTGTTTGATTTTGCGGAGAAACAAAGTTAGAACTGCTCTATAGAAAAACAAATCTTAAAATCTCATGTATTGAGCAAATGTGAGACGCTTGTGAACTAGCCTCTTAAATCTCAAACTTGCACTAGAATTTCTTGGGGTTTTTTTTTCAGATGAGACTTGTAAAGACACGCTAGTGGATGACATTGTGTTAACAATAACATGTTAAAGAATTAAAAAGCTTCAGAACTGCAATCATCTATCTATTTTGGGTGCTTTTTTGAATTATAGACTGCACTGGGACTCAGGAGATGCAAGTCCATTTCCACAGGATGCTTCTAGGCGAGTTGCATTATCACATGGGACTTCTGCCCTCCGACATCTGTGGAAACTGTTGGAATCTGGAATAGTTGCAATCCCTTTTTTGTAATTTTATTATCACTTTTTTTTTCTTTCCCCCTTTTTTAATATGTATATACTATCATATATATATTAATACCTACAAATAGATGCACATGCAACTGAGTGGCCACTTGATACTCATAGCATACTCCTTATTTCCCTTACCAGTATTGAAGATCACATGCAAAGACTTTTACTTCCACACTTTTCTATAAATTTTGGAAATATTGTGAAATAGTATGAATAATACTGTATTCCAGGTTTCACACAAGCATGTATGTACCAGTGATCTACGCTGTGTGTGTCTCAAGAGCAAGGGATCTAGCATCGGGACTTCCATACTTCACCAAGCTCTAGAAGGAGTCCAATTACATTCATAATTGCATCAGGGAAGTAGGTGTTGCAGCCAGACATTACTCTTCTCTTGCTTATATGTGATGTGCACCAGTATAAATAAAAAGGTAATCAGGACCCTAGATTCCTTTCTTAGTTCTGTGACAGTCACTGCTGAATTTGTGCAAACTGCTTTACTAGTCCTTACTAGTGAAGTCCCTTATCTTGCTGAGGAAGTAAATTGGTATCTGTTTCCTTTAAGGGAACTAGAGTTGTCTAATACCTACATTTATAGGATATTGAGAGTCCTAAATAAATGGTGCTACTGGATAAAAAGCAAAATCAACCTTTTTGACTTGAGTAGCAAGCCACTGTGTAGGGCACTCTCTTTCCATTAGGAGAAATTGATGACAAAATCAGCTCCTTCTTTGGCACAAACAAATCCTGGTTTCCCCGAACATAACAAGAATTAAACAGCTGGAGATGGCTTCTTTTCTCTTAATTCTAAGCTTTCTTTTCCCAGCATTTAACTTAAAAAGTTCTGACACTTTTCTCAAGTAAATGCTACCAGTGTTCACATGGTTCTGGCCAGTGCTTTTTTACTACTTTTTTTTTTTTTCCCTCTTTACAAGCTGTTTTTTTTCTGCATCATTCCCTCAAACAGTTGCACTAAAGCAATACTCTATAACACCTTCCTGTCTGAAACAGTCTGAAACACCTCATGTGTGTCGTTGTTTTGGGCAATGTCACATGTATGTGGCTTGCTAGAGGCCTCCACTGTTTAAGTTACCTGGTTCAGTAAAGGGGCTTACGGACATCTTACTAACTTTCTAAGCTGGAAGATGGTGTCCAAGGCTCCAGTTTCAATCTACAGTAGTATTATCATCAATCCAATCAATGACTAATAATAGGTATGTAAAGGCAAACATTTCCTGGCTGTTCTTAAGTCTAATCTTTAAGGTGGCATACAAAGTAAAACAAAATCAGGCAAAGATTTCCTACCCTAAATATCATAAATATCACCATGCACAGAAACACATTTTTAGTAAATGTTTTAATTCCATTTTTTTCCCATTTGTAGACACTTTGTATGTTCTGATACTACACTGATGTTTCTAGAAGTTCTCACCCTAAGTTAACATCAGTATGGCGAAGTCAGCTGAACACACTGATTTGTATAGGTGCAATTAGTGCATTATTTTGGATGTGGTTTTAGCTTAAGCCACTTTTTACCATAACAGCTTTGGCAACAACCACAATTATAGTAGTTTAAATGAGCTTTGGAGGCATGGCATGGAGATGACCCTCCACAGGGACATCTTTCTACCGGTAGTCTATTTCATTATTTACCTGGTTATGTGCAGTTAAAGGAATTAAGAGTATTATGATACACTGGTATCAACAGTGTCACAAGTTATTTCTGATGATCCTTCTGCAGTACTTTTATCAAACTTTTTTTTCCTTCCCACCAAGAACATTCAATGTCTTAAAAAAATGTATGCTTTAAATTTTTGCTTTGAAGCTCATATATAAAGTGACTGCAAGGGATGAGCAAACATTTGCCAAAGTTCTCAACAGTCAAAATAAGTACAGTTCATTAGTACTACCTTTAAAGCAGTTTTATTTTACTCTGTTTCATTTCACAATGAAACCTCCTATGAATCCTAACTCAGGGGACTGAGAAAAAAAAAAAAAAAAAAAATCAATCAATTGAAAAATATTTCATTTTGTCTTCAGGAGAAATTCTGCTCCTCTGCAAGAAGAAACAATGCAATTACATTCTTAACGAGACTGTAGTATTACATGGCGTTCTTGTTGGATAAGTTTTCTAGCTACTTGCAAATGAGATTTTATTAAGTACAGAAACAGACAAATATGGAAATATCTTTAGGTTTTAGATCACAAAGACACAAGACAACATCTTTTAAGCAGGTGCGCTTTCCTGGGCAGCTGCTGAAGATTAGTAAGTTACAAGCTCAGGATTTTATTCTTTAATATGGCTAAAGAATAAAATCTTGAGTCTGGCAAGTTGGAGTCAAACTGCCACAATGAGCACCTGTTGAGAAAGCCTATTATTTGAAGCTGGGGGTTCTGGGTGAAAAGATCACTGTGAATTAATTTTGATTGCTTTGCAAAACTCTACATAACAAATGGTCTCCGACAGGGGTATCAAGAGACTTCATTTGAAGGGGAGAAAAAGAGATTTTGTTTTTAGGAAGGTAACATTATCTCTGCACTGACATTAAAACACACCAGTGACTGCACTTGCTTGAATCTCGCTTCTGAAACAGATTGTATGTGCTTAGGTTACCAGGTATCATGTTTTGGGAGGGGAAAGAGAAACAACTGGTATCAAAGTCTTATCTAAAAGATTAGCTAAAAAGAATATGGTCAGAGTTCCATGAATCCTGAATTGTTAAGACAGTTATTTGCTCACAAGTTTATTCACAGCCACATTTCTCTGTGCTAGGAGTGCTATATGCATTGCCAAAATTGAAAAGGAGAAGTGAATAAATCAAATCAAAGTTTTTGAAGTTGACTAAATAAATCAGCAGCCCTCTTGTATGAGTTAACCCTAACACTAAGTTCAAATAACACGATGGATGATATGTAAGTTTAGTAAATATTTCTCTCACTTGGTATACAGGCTATTGAATAGGAAGCAGTTTGTCTCTCTGAAGCTTCCATCCAAAATGTACAAAATTGCTACCTGTCTGTCATCTCCTGATTAATTCTAAGGCCAAGCTTACCATCTGTTTGTGCAAACGAAAAGCGTAATATTCCACTAACTTCTCCACATGATCACTTTACTTAAGAGTTTCCTGCAAAATGATTTGAAGCTCGTCCAGAGCTTATTTTTAGAACAAAAAGAAGCACCACAAAGCACTATGCTTTTAGCTAATAATCATGTTCCAGTTGACTTTATGCTTGATTTGTCAACTCTTAGTCATTAATATTACATGAATTACAACTTCTGATTCCTTCAAAACTGACTATAAAATCTATATACATATGATAATAAAATACTTATATTGACTTCCCTTTTTATTTATACTCTGTATTTAAGGCCACTTGAATTACATCATCATCAGGTTATTAACTGCACCTATACAAAAATTTCGATGTGTTTGGTTTCATAGGGGTACTAGAGGCTAATCTCTGTGCCTAGCAAAATCATTGCAGCCATAATAAAGTCAGAACAGAGCCACATACTCCATTAAATAAAAATAACAAGAAAATTCTAGATAAATTAGATCCTGCATTTTGTTAATTTATGGTGTAGGTAGGAATCACACTATTATTAGACTGTCAGTCATCTAATCTTCCCAAATTCTGCAGTATCTCTGCACTACACTGTAGGGCACATGATGGCCACCTGAACAAGGAAATACTGATGCTGTTCTAAAAATCAGACCAATATACTGTCATGAACCCAGCAAAGAAATATTAGAAGATATCTCAAGCAGTCATACTTTGCTTTTGTAAATAAACCTGATAAACTGACTGGCTTGGAGTTGAAAGTAAACTCCATACTGTCCAAATGTATATCAGTTCCATTTATCTTCACATGCCTTTGACAGCACTACAGTTCTGCAGCCCCCATGACCAGCCCCTGCCATCCCAGAACCTTCCTAAATATGGATGCATAAGGGAAGACCTGATTGCACGAAGACAGTGCCTAGTATAAATCACTTATCTTGGACAATTTGAGGGGTTTTTCCACTAACTTTATTTTTCTTCACCAAGACACAGGCGTCCTGAATATCTTTAAAATTAACATACATCACTTCAAGCAACATATTTATTCTCTTGTTAATTCCATTGTTCACCTAATATAAAGCATGAAGCAGTGGATAAAAGTATTGAAGAAAAAAAATAGATATTGTCATATTGTTTCATCTTTTTGTCTTCTTTTTTCTTTTTTTTAGAATAAAAGTCTTTCTAATAATGCCTCTGTGATTCCATTATAGCACATTGAAAAAGCAAAGCACACTAGAAAGTATGAGCATTGGAAAATATGTAATATATCTTTTGGCTTTTTTTCTTCATATCTCCAAAATAAACTACAACTTTGCCATGTTGAAAAGTTCTTCCTTAAGTTAGTAAAATCTGTCACTTTCTATAATGGTTAATTTGAAATAAGTCCACAGGTGCAGTATTCTGTTGTTCACAGCTTGGGAAGTCAAGGCTTATAATAAAAAGCCCTCTGTGTTATGGTCCTCCCTCCCTATCAATTCACATCAAGTATTATTAGAATCATTTGCCACCTCAGTGCTGCTTCCTCTGTGCTCAAACTGCAGAAGCAACAATGACATTTTAGTGCTCTGCAGGTGCTGCTGTGTGTGGTCAGGAACACAGAAGTGTGGCCTGCTATTGTTCTCCAGTAGCACTTTGATCTCAAACACAAAAAGCCACATAGCTGGCTGCCTTATTCATTCTTATGCGGCATTTATATGGGTGAGAGAAAGAAGAGGTGACAAGAGATGGGCAATCCATAATATTTATTTCAACAAATGCTTCAAATCTTTTTAAACATCATAAGAACATGGCTCATTAAACTACAACAGCCTTGAAATTGTGTTATAAAACCACAAAACAAAAATCAATACTTCTGCTGGAAAGGAGGCAATGAAATATACTGAGTTGGTTGAAAAGTGGTTTGTATGAATCATAATATTATTATGTGCACATCACTTCTACTCCCAATACTTCAAGTTAACAAAGTAGGGAGTACTTTCTTTCCCATCATTTAAACAGGTGCTACGAGGTGGTATTTATCAAAGTTATTTTCCAGACTCAAACCCTCTCCCATAAATAATGCTGGGATATAGGAGGCTTAGTAAAGGGAAATCAACTCAATGCATATTTGCTACCTGAGATTCAGCTGTTGTATTATTTTACAGTCTGATCAATACCACGTTCCATAAGAGCAAATTAAAAAGCCACAGCATCACCCTGAAGAGACACTGTAGGTTTATTACTGAACGAGAACTATGTAACATTTCTGGATTTAGTAAAGATTAAATTTGGTAGCAGGATTTGACCACTCTAAAATACTTAAACTCTTTATTTCAAGCCTTTTCAATGACTTGTCCAAATTTTCAGCAATGTTACAGAAACACTTCTGGAATCAACATTCCCTCTGGTGAAAAAAATCCTCTGAATATTATTTTAAAATCTCATTTATTTTAAAATGAGGCTATTACTCTTCAAGTGCATCCAGAGAAATTTGCTACTTCAAAATATTTTAACACAGGCAAGCAATGAAATTATTTAAAATATAAACACTGAACAGTATGGAACTAGATGATCTTAAGGTCCTTTCCAACCCTAACTATTCTATGATTCTATGATCTATGATTCTATGAGACGAAGGAACAGGGAAGAAAAACTCATGAAAGAGGCCTACATTATTTGGTTCTCCCAGATGTTAATGTAGTTTTCCCACTCAGAAACAGCACAGAAAGGTTATATCAAATATATCCCAGGAAAAAGTTAGCCTTCTCCACCCACAGACCTTCACATACACGTGATATTCTTTCTTAACATGTTTCTCAGGAAAAATCAACCATAAATACCTGTAAACAATAAAGAACGGAAGGAAGAAGACATAGAATAGTATCTAAATGAGACTAGCACAAAGCTCAGCAGCTATTAGCAGCCACTACACTCTCCTCAGAAATAAAAAAAAAAGTCTTCCAAAACTGCCCATCCCTGACGACTTCCCTTTGTAGTGTAATCAAGAAAAGACACCAAAAGCTTTCCACACTGAAATTAATGTTTAAAACATCAGTGCTCTATCCATGCAAGTCTTTGAAGAAGGAGTAAAGAAGAAAACCGTATCTCAAAAGTCAACTGATGGAAGGAACTACAAGCAGTTTTTAAGACTGGTGCAGAGTGCATAGAATAACTATTTCCACTAAAAGAGAAAATATGTTGCATTAAATAAAATTCAAGCTAAGCTCTGGAAAGAAAGGAATACAGAGCACAACTGAAGACCTCTGTACCTCTGATTTGCTGAAGGGAACCAGGATGATATCAAATCCCTAATTGAGAACAAAAACATTCAAGAAATTTCCATAGCTGCCACTGCTGTAGCCAAGCTTCTCTACATATCCGTTCTTACACTATGAATATTGACAGGGTAGATTGAGTTGTTTTACTGCACTTCAACCATTCCAAAGTCTCCTGTACTAGACAGGCTGTATTAGAGATCTGTCCCAATAGATGTGGGTCTGTACCATCATTTTAGATAGTTACAGTGGCACTTGAAAGACTCAGAATGTCCACTCACCATCAGAGACTAAAAGCTTAGTGTTTTCCAGGTAGAAAAATCTCACTTCCTACATCACATGAGCTTCTAACCCCAGGTGGGGGCTGGCTCTGCAGAAACCAAGGAAATGCCATCCTGTAAATGAACATCTCAGCTTCCCTTGAGCATGCAGAATGGGCTTTTTCCAATTCCACCAGCCATCCTTTTCAAATTATGCTTTGATTTTACAACTTAACAGGAGAGGGAGAAAAGGTGCTCCAGCTGGTTACTATTGATATTTAATCATACATTTATTTTAACTTTACTGTTTTCTATAGTCTTGTCCTTCACCAGCTCGACTGTTGTTAGAACCTTTTCCAGTTAACTGTCAACACTACACATAGCCTTAACCCCTAAGAGAGGGAGAGAGGGAGGGAGGG
>JANRGW010021201.1:0-24717 GCA_024733675.1 Psilopsiagon aymara
CTGGAATGGGTTGCCCAGGGAAGTTGTGAATGCTTCATTCCTGGCAGTGTTCAAGGCCAGGTTGGACATAGCCTTGGATGATACGGTTTAGTGGAAGGTGTCCCTGCCCCTGGCAAGGGGGCTGGAACTAGATGATCTTAAGGTCCTTTCCAACCCTAACTATTCTATGGTTCTATGATTCTATTTCAGAAAAAGAGAAAAAAGAGTACTTTTATGGTTTCATATTATCTCTAATAAGGCAATACGGGCAGAAAAGAGACAATACATGGTCTGATGTGTATTCATTTTGTTAGTACTAATATTAGTGAAATTTCAAGGTCATGCAGCTCAACCTGCATCTCAGCCCTTAGTTGACAGCAGATAGCTGAGGGCTTTTGTCTTACAAGATTAAGGTCTTGGAAACTTTTAGGGATGGAGACTGCACAGCCTCTATGGGGAGATTATGGCCTGTTAATAGCAATGGCAGCACTGCACTAGATTGCCACGTGGTTAGAGGTGAAACTCACTAAAGCTAAAAAGAATTCTGTGTTCAAAAATAAGCAATTGGAATTTGCTGCTGCAGATAGTACCATTTGTTTCTTACCTTGGCTTACTAACAATTTTGAAATACATCCTGTTGAGTATGTTTGCAAGATGATGACAGATTCTTTTCTTGTGAGCAGTAAGATTTAAGATAATTTTTCCTTAAAAATCTGGTAGGATTTTTCAGAATAAAAAAATCTTGTGTGTGTCCTGTACTGTAATCTCAGTTACTTCTTGAATAATGTTAAACCTGCAGTGTGAGTTCTCTGTAATTGGGTTGTCTTCTCCATAGTCAGGTACTCCCTTTAAGATTAAGAACATCTCCAAATACGTATTACTTCAAAGCAAGTGAAGAAGGGGTAGCCAGTAAGCATATGATTGCACATATCTGCTAAAGTCATCAGCTGTTTTGTTTATTTTACTGAATTATGGTATATGTAGGATTATCTTATGTGTCATATTCTCACCCTGAAGTTGAAGATCTGCATTCTTCCCTCTGGGTGGGGATTTGGACAGGCAGACTGCAGAGCTGACTGTAGCAATATTATGTAGTTGTGTGATCAAGGGAATATCAGTTTGCAAAAGCAAGCTTGCTATGCTGATATCCCTTGTTTGTTTTTCTGTGTGTTTTTTTGTTTGGTTGGTTTTTTGAGTGTGTGTGGTGGTTTCTTGTTTGGTTTTGTTTGGGGTTTTTTTTAGTGGTACTTTTTGTTTTGGTTTGTTGTTTGTTTGAGGGTTTGTTTATTGGGGCTTTTTTTCAGGAAGTTCTCCCTTTCAAGCATTTCCCTGCCAGTTTTTAATCCCCACTAGGCAGTCTGGTGAACCTCTACCTTCTGGAGCCATCTGCTAAAGAGGATGGATTCTCTTGTATTAATTCTTTTCACTATTCTTAGCATACTCAGGACTGATCTTAACTATGCGTGCTAATGAAAGGTTTTCATGTTTTAGCTGCCAGTACACAAACCTAGTATGAAAACATCACAGATTAGCTGATTGGACTAATGTCATGTTAGGTGTTCTGTGATATTTACCCAGGGCCAGAAAGCTGCTTCAGAAGGTCTGCTGTAGACTCCAGTTTTAGATTTGAGGGTCTGATTTGTCATTTGGTATCAGTATTTAGCTGATCTCCCCCGTAGCATTTCCTGGCTCTGAATGTCTGTCTAAAACAAGATGGTGGCTGACCACTAATGTCCACTTGCCGTTTCAGCTCTGTATTTTCTCATAAACCAACAACTTTTCTCTGTTATGATACTTGTCAGAATTTATTATCCTTGTTGGGCTTATTTTTTATGCCAGTGAGCTGAAAAATTGCAGACCAGAAAAACTGGGGCTTTTACAGATCACAGCCAGTCTCAGATGAAAACACATCATTTTGAGAAGAAAAGTTGGATCTTTGATTTTCAGAAAACAATATATAGAAGTAAGAAATACTCCTGGGCATATTTGCCATCTGTGTTGGTTCTCTCTTTTCCCTTTCAGTTTTACATTCTCTTCACTTGTTATTTGCCTTACCACTGTTATTAGTAGTAGTACTGTTATGTTGTACTTTAGTTACTGAACTGTTTTTATGTCAACCTGTGCGGTTTACATTGTTTTGATTCTCCTCCCCATCCCACCTGGGGTGGGGGAAGTGAAGGGATTGAGCAAGTGGCTGTATGGTACTGAGTTACCATCTGGGTTTAAACCACAACAGGATCTTAAGAAAATACCCAAACAGGGAGAAATAATAATTAAAAATCAAGCAAACAATGGCTTAGTATATTGTTTTGTGTTCAGCTGAATTTTAATCCTGTAGCTTAGAGGAAACAGTTTCTAAAACCAGAAGAAGAAAAGGTGACAGAATGAATTAACAATGACAACTGCAACTGAGGATTAGTATGGCAATAATAACAAAAATAATAATAATAAAGACTTTTACATAATCTCATTGTAGAACCAGAACATTAATGTTATGGAAAACCACATAAGGATCACACATAGAAACAACACTACTGACATTCCTGCTGGAAGTATAATTCATAAAGCTATCTATGAAATTTTCTCTAAGACTAGCCAGAGACCAATTATCCCAGTAGGATATCAAAAGCAAGTCTATCCTCTTGATTTGTCATTGCAGGAGAATTGTTAATGGTGAGATCAGAGAAAGTGACCCAGAAAAGTTAGCAAAGCTGAAAACAGATAATTTAGCAATGAAGACATTTCGGAATTCTGAAGAAGAGTGTGTGAAAACAGAACAGATAGGACTATGAATCTTACAATATTTTAAAAGGGTAAACTCAGAAAAATTCATTCTGTTGTGTGGAAGAGTTACAGGCCTATGTGCAAAAAGTCAGGTCATTGACGACACATCCCAGATGCCAGTGAAGAACTAGCAGAATCAGTTCTGTGGCAGTTGACACTTCAGTTGGCTTACTCTGTGCAACATAGATAGTACTGGGTTTTGCTGCTGTTTTCTTAAAATCTAGCTGTTCATAGTTCTCTGGCATGACTAGACATCTCCGATACTCACCAGTTATATTACGAGGAAGCAAACTAGGAGCAGTAAAAATGATACAATTGAGGAGCCATTTCTGCAATTCAAACCAAGCACTTGCTCAAGGACTTTGAGTTATATTTGAGGATGTTCCTGACAAAAGCAAGCATGTTTCCTGACTTGAGAGATGATACCTTGTTGTGCAGAAAATAAAGACACCTGAGTGTGGAACAGAGGGCTAGCTTTGTTTATGGTTCTTATGTTTCTTATCATAAATGATGCATGAGTAGATTAAAGTGAACCTGTTTATTGGGATTATTAACTGAGGTGAGTTAAGTGACAAGAGCTATGAAAAGTCAAAACATTTTGTGAGGTTGTATCAATGCAGTGCATATTTGAGAATGACTAGTAATTATAGAAATAGAAGTTATTCTCTGAAATAAATTTAGTTCTAAATTTGTGCAAGATCAGAACCAGATTTTTTCTGTTGCTTATTGGTCGTGTTCTGAGCAGTTTCTTTCAGAAGCAATACTTCATTATGTCTCTATGTCAATAATTCATCTCTGTTCTAAAAACAAAAGGTTTTCAAATTATCTCATTTACCTAAATTTAGCCTGAGATACAATATCACAAATTACTCCCAGGCTAGTTACAAGGCTTGAAAATACCATTGCTGCACATTTAATTATTTCAGTTAGAGTTCAAATTTTAAACAGCTACTTGCAAATAAATATGTATTACTGTAGTACTAATTTATAGGTTTGCCAGGATAAATATCTGACCTTCTTCATGTCCTGCTGCAAGGGACAGTCCAATGCTCATGCTGTTGCCTGTGTATTTAACTATCATGCAAAGAAAAACATTATTATCTCATCATGTTCAAAATTTGGTTGCTCCATTTCAGTGAAAGCTGCTGAATCTCCAGGCTTCTGATACCTTCAGTGGAGACTCATAAGATTCTTCAGCAGAAAACATTCCTAAACTGTAGTTGTTGACTAGGTGAGTAAGTAGGTTCTTATATTTTCGTAGTTTTAATTCACCTCCAATGAAGTGTTTGTGTTGTCTTAGGTTAATAGCAATTTTTAAAACTATTTCACTGTTATTTGACCTTCCTGTTCTATATAAGCATTTTTGTCTGATGTCTGGTGCTCCTTTAAAGACTGTAACACATTTAAGTCAATATTTTTAAGTACTTTGGCATATAAAACCAGGAACTTTTGCTTAGTACTGTTCAGCATCTGTCAGAGTGCTGCTGTTCAGTGACCTGTATTACTCCCAGTGTGTGAAGCAAAAGTAGGAATAAAAATTCAGTGGGTAGTCTGTAGCAAAAACATTGCTCCATTAGCCTGATAGAGGTGGTCAGGAATGGTGACTAGCAATCAATTACTAGAGTTGGTAAATATGGTTAAATGGCACCCAAACAGCTACATTCTATTACTATCCTTTGGATTTTCAGGTTGTCTTACTTTTCTTACTATTTTATGTACTTTGTTCTTCATATCAGATTCATCTTCAACTGGTTAAACTCTTTTAGGAATATTGTAAGCCATTCATTTAAAGCACCTGCTCTTGTGGTCTTACTGTACTCATTCCTGACATAATGGCTTTTTTTTTTCCAATTTTATTAATTTGCTTTGCTTGTAAACCTAAGGAAAAAAATGGGCTGATGGGAAAGTAAGATGTTAAGATTTGAAGTAGGGAAAATAAAGGAAAAAAAAAAACAAACAGTAAAACTGCAAAATAAGGGGAAACTAGCTGTAACATTTGAATGGTGCATATAGATTCTACTCAGAATGTTTTAAAAATTATTATGCTGATAATAATTAAGAATTAATTAGTGAATGAATTAATTAGAGAAGTAGATGCAAGTTCTAGATCACTTGTCACTAAAATGTAATAATTTTGGGGTTTTTTTCCCCTATTATAGATAAATGTTACTTTAATTTTCGGTTTAAAAAGAAACAAAAAAAACCAACAAGAAAACCCCAAACCAACAAAACCCACAATAAACACCGCAACAACAAAACCCAAAAAATGAAATAAACATAAAAACCCAACCCAAACCCAACACTTCATTTAGCAATGACCTCAGTCTCAGTCTGAGTTATAATATTTGAACTGGTTTCAAAAATACGTATTTGGACTGGTTTGCAAAATAATTCTGTTCATAAGCAATTTCAGCTCGTGGAAACTAGAAATATTTATTTATTTGGTGAAACAGATTTCACCAAATGGGTGAAATCTTGCCTAATGAATCAGTGCAAATCTAAAGTTGCTACTTAGCAACATCAAAAATAAAGACATATATGAAAGCAAGTGCCAAGATTATTTATTTTTCATTTTGATAGCTCAGCTTGATCATGCCATTTATTACTGTTTAACTTATAATGAGAATTATGTCCTTTTTGTTTAATAATGTTTTATTAATTTAACCCTAAAAAAATGGATTTTGGTTGAACTGATTGAATTTGCGGGATAGATGGTAAAATTTAAACGTTTATTTCAGCAAACTGTCATAGGAGGTGGCAATATCTAGCCTAAAGTTGGAAAGCAAAATTAGGCTTAATCTCAGTGAAAAATAAAAAAGGAATTAAGTATTAGATATCAAAGAAAGAAAAATGAAAATTTTTATCAGATGATCTACCTAACACAGGGGGAGAGAGTAGCTGTAGAAATTTGTTAACTTCGGATGTTAGGGCTTTTGATCCCTCTAAACCTTTAAATGCTGTCTGGATGTATAGATTTATAGGTTAATTAATTACTTTTTTCTAGTTTCATAATAAATTAATGAAATTTTAAAGTGCAGAAATCACTAAAAGTGACATCTCTTTCATTCAAAAGCTTAGGCAAAATGATTATATGTGCCCTGTCTTCAAACATATGCAAGAAGTCAGTCATAAACCTTCTGATAGCCCAAGTAAGTTAACAGAAATCATATGAGTGTTCTGGGTTTTTTTTTTTTTTGTTGATACTGCATCTAAGCCACTGCAGTGTGCATTGTGTCAGTTATCTATGACCCAGTTAGAGAAGTATATTGTAAGCATTGGAATGCTGCAGCTGTTTTTTCAATGTCATTGAATGTCATGAGTTTTTTTCAACCCTTTCAGCTGTTGAACAATTTTGGCTTGCTTTGTGCTTTCTTTTATCACATTAAAATAAAAGAGAAAAACGTCTTGTAGGGAGCAAAGCATTTTATCTGGTGTCCTAAAAATGCAAAAGAGTGAGTGATACCAGTGAGCCCACAGCTAAAGCAGTTGCTGCTTGAGTGGTGTGACACTGTGCGTGGTATAACTGGGTAGGTGAAAGTGTAACACAGGGAGGTGGCATAAAGGCATTAATTTATGAAGTACTCATCAGATGACACACTCAAATTCATGATCTTTTGGTTGTCTGTTACAATGGTGTACATCTTCAAAGCCTTTGAAGAGCTTTAACTGTGCAGCTCTCTTTTATGTCAGTGGGAGACTGCTTTGCTGTGATAAGATGTAGCTGACTTTATTTCACATACTGTGTTACTGAGCAAATCAGATGTTCATCACTTCTATTACGGTATGGCATGCATTCTGAAAGTATGTTAAAACAAGTAGTAGATTCATTAAGTGATGAATTAAATGAGAAGTAATCAGTGTAAGTTTTCATATTGTCTTAGCAGTTTCATTTTCATTTATAGTTTTATGTAATAAGATTCTGTACACTCAAAACCAGTTTTTCAGTATGTCATTGATACTGTCGTTTTATCCGTGGTTCATTCTTTTTTCTTCTACATAGTAGAAAAGAAGAAAATTTGGGACCTTACATTACTAATGATGAAGGGAACAAAACTGTTTCAGTCTGAATTGGTGTTTAAATTTCTATTGATGTTGTTAGTTTTATGATTAAATTCTATAGACCTGGTACTATCCAGTGAACTGTGAGGAGGTTGTGCATGTTCAGTAAATACCTGTCACCTGTGCTTATAGAAAAGAAGAAAAAAAATAAATCCATCTCATAAGTATTTGCTGGTTTAGTAAAAGTACTCTTCCAAGTAAGTTAAAGATTATACTGGCACAAAATAGCATGTTGTACTAAAGTACAAGAGACTAAACCATCAGTTGGACTACAGCAAGGCTTGAAACTCCTGTGCTTAATGGAAAGAAAAAGAAGTTCTTGGCCAACATTCAATCATTTTAGGTTGAAGGCAAACTGGGCCGTGGCAGAAATGAAAATTCATTTCTGTGGTGTTTGTCTCTAATAACATCAGAAGATGTGTTATGCTTGTAAGAAATGTTTTATCACCTTTGTTTGAAGGACCTCCACTGACCAGGAAGGATGAGGTCCAGACATCCTGTATTGACTGTGGTATAGAAAGACTTACCTGTGGCAGGGAATAATCATCTTGATTCAGGACAGTTTAAGATTCTCTAAGATGTACTGACATGAAACAGCATGTTCTGCTGCATCCTGAAGAAAGAGTAAAGAGCCTAAATTGCAAGATGCATTTAAAAAATGCATAGATGAATTGTGAATGGGTAGGAGCACTTGTAGCATGTGACAAATATAGTCAAAACCTCAGGAGTGTACTACAGCACTAAATTAGGAACTGGCGTCTTGTATGTGAAAAGAAAATGAGGTGAAGAGACATATGTCTAGAAATGAGTATGTACCTTTAAAAATGTAGTAACTTCACAGAAATACTGTATGCTATGACTTCATGGACTGATAACATGTAGCAGTATTATAAGACAATTAATTCCTACCCAGACTGAAAGTCCAGTTAAGCTTTAAAATGATGCAAGCAGAGATTTTCTGGTTTGTTTGTTTCTGATGATAAATTGCAAGATCCAGACACAGTCTAAACCTCGTAAGTTGACTTTACAAAATATATTAATCAAATGAGCTTAAGAAAAAAAGTAGCTACTAGAAATATGTTTCAGCTTTGAAGAAATACACCCAGCTAACCTCCTTTTCAGAGTTCATAGTTTCTGATCAGCTTTTGGACCCAATGCTCTGCTTTTTGGATGGAAGTTCTTCAACAGAAGTGGTGGATAGTGGCTCTTCACTTGAGGTCTGTTAAGTTTTACCACTTTCCTAAGAATCATACTGAGAAATAATTAAGTACAGTTTTGGATTTTGCTGCATAACCATTTATAAAAAGACTGAAATAGATGCTAATTTCTATCATGTATAAACCAAAAATATAAAATAAATACACATTATCTTTCACTACTGTAAATAACTAAAAAAATAAAATAAAAGCCATATAATTTCCCAGCTGTAAGATGCCTTCTTCAGGTGTTGCAGACTTCAGATTTGACCACTAAGGATGAACTGCTTAGATTAAGGGTTGGCTTGTTTGTTTAATTAAACAGAAAAAGAAATAAAAGCTTTGTATTTAGGAAGGCTTTTTAGTGCTTGGAGTCTAATGATTCCTGTAGAAATACAATGTGAAAGGAGTGTTTGAGTGGTAACTTACAATGATAAATGCTACAGTATACCCTTACTGTTGTCATATCGTTCTTTTTTTTGCTTTAGAATGACTGTGTTTAGACTTAAATATCCTCATTCTGGTTATATAATTCTAAATAGATGTATTTGAGGTAGACTTGCTATGAGAACTGGAGAAGATTTGGTTCCAATTTGAAGGCAAACTGTGGGTGATTAATATTCAGTGAGGACGATGAAAATTTAATTCAATTTAGGTAACAGAGTATCTCATTTTCTTCTGCACTCACAGTATAAATGCTATTTTCATCTCTGTGGTGGTTCATATCAGCTAATTCCTGCAGAACTACAGTTGCTGACGCTGGGAAAAATGTTGTCTTTGCTCCTACAAGTACTCTTTGAAACCTACAGAGCGACGTTTGTACAGACTGTTAGTAATAATTGAAATTACTTTTCTGAAAACAACTTATCTCACCCTAACACACCTTAAATTTTTGTCTTCTGTAATTTTCTTTCTTGTGGCCCTTTCTGGAAATACAAAGAAAGCCATAGTGAGTAAGTGTAGAGTGCAGGATTCATTAAAAGCTGTTTGAACAGTATGCAGAGGATGTGCTGAGGAAAACACACAGAATGAATATTGATTTGTGTTGGAATTGGGAGAACGTTGCATTTTGGAAGAAGTTTGCCTTTGATTATTTGAAATATTCCTTTTATTTTTACGGACAAAAGAGGTCTGTCTAGAACTGTGTATTCCTACAGGACTGTGAAGAATCTTCTATATTTTTAAGCAATTGTTAGGAATGGATTAGCAGGAATCTGTGTGCTTACTAAATTACTAAATGATAACTCTAGTGTCTTTTCAGTAAAAGGGAAGCAGATAGATTTCTGTTTGTGGTTGGTTGGTTGTTTTTTTGTTTTTCCTTTGTTTCTGTGAGATTAAAATTGAATGCTCCTTTTCTGTTATTAGAGTTCATACCCGAGTAGGAGGGTTTTTTTCTGCACGTTTTGTGGTGTGCAGTGGTTTTGTTTTGGGGTTTTTTGTATGTGTCTGTACAGATCTCAGGGAAGTGTGTCAGAAATCTGGTCTATACTCTTTGTGTGCCCCAGAAGTCCACATAAGAACTGTGCAAATTTCAACAATCAGAGAAATTCCAACAGTCAGAAAGATAGAGCAGCAAAGTAGGTGAATAGGGTGGAAACAAGTTTTTTGATGTGTGTTTTTTGTTTTGTTTGGGTTTTTTTTTTTTTTTTTTAATTCAGAGAAAAAAGAAATTTGGTTTATTACCCCAGAGTGTAAGTCAGCATATTTTTCATTATGTCATTGCTCCTCCATGTTCTCGGTGGCCCTATGAGTCTTTGTGTTCCAGGCAGAATTTAACAGAATTTCAGGAAAAGAGGGGCCATAGTTCTTCCACTCAGTTCAAGGTGTGACTGCTGATTCATGGCTGGGTCAGCAGAGGAGATGGAGCGGAGCCAGGCTGCTCTCATTTTAAGTGACTGCTCAAATCATTAACCTCCTGTTGAATGGAAAGTATCAGTTGCCACCATAATTTCTTAAAAATGTAAGGGGTGGCTTCTACCTTTTCCTGTGCCAGTTGGTCTGATGGATCTGCTTAGTTGATCAAACATGCTTTGATCTTATTTTAGTATGTTCTTTTTTGTCAGAGTTTGGCAGAAAGAGAACAAATGAGACTTCTGATTTTTTTTTTGTTTGCAATTTATTGCTCTAAACGACTATGTAGAATGAGGAATCATTATCAAATTCTGTAACTTTCTAAGGCTTTCCATGTCATTTTTGCATAACCAGATGATAAAGAGTGAGGTGTGCAGTGCAGAATAATGGGAGACAGTTGATTATTTCCAGAATTTGTTTGCTATTAGGTATGTGCAAACTTTATGATTAATTCGTTGTTTAAAAACAATTGAATACCCTTGATGGCCTCCAGAATTTGTACCTAGTTAAGATAATTGCTGAAAATACTTTTGAGGGAATGCTTCAGAATGCGTACTGTTGTACATGCTTAACCTTATCTAAATGTTGTGAAAATAATAAATGCTTAGTCATATACAACTTAAAGATGTTATAATTTGATAAAGTAAATTGGCACCATACATTGTTTAAATACTGACTGCAGATTTCAAGAAATAATTGGCCTTTGCTCTGTGGACAGTAATTGCAACATGTGTTTAGTGTACTTTGCTTTCTGATTTAGGATACAAAGCACTCTGGTTCTCAAAAAGTGAGGTTTCAGTTATGGGACAGAGAGTGAATGGACAGAAGTACCAGGACTAATTATGTTGATATGCTTTTTAGTTAGAGGTATACTTCATGCAAAATATTTTAAATGGGATGAGATTTACTGAGAAAGAGGCTCAGTGCAGATAGATGTACAAGCTGTCATGTGTGAAGATTTTTTTTAACCGGAGTCCTCTTGGACGGCTCATTGGATATCTGATTTTTTCCAGTGTCCAGACTCTCCCTCTTTGCAGAGATTTTGAAGGCAACATACAGCTTTAAGACTGTAGCCTAATTTCAAATATACTTGTCTTTTGAAGGCAACATACAGCTTTAAGGCTGTAGCCTAATTTCAAATATACTAATTGTCAATAGCAATCTAAAATTAGTTGTTCCCAAATGTATGTTAGAATTGCTTTTTTTTCCCTGTTCTTAGTAATATGCTTTAAGAGAGGCTCTATGGTAATGTGTTGACCCTGAGCAGTAAGACTTGATATAGTCATAAATGTGAGTACTTGTCTTTTTGACATTTTTAGCGTGTATTATTTTAGAAAGAATATCATGTAAGTCAGTGGTCCTTTTAGTTGAGCCATGCATGGCAAGCAGCCCACCTGGATGTCCTTACTCTGTGTGAAACGCTTTTGTATGCTTCCATTTTTGCTACTAGCCAAAATGCAAATGTGAATTTTAAAGGCTGGGATCAGTACTACTTGTTTCGACATTTATTCTGAAGCAAACCAGAGTAAAGCTGTACTAAATCAGAATCGTGGAATCACAGAATGGTTTGGGTTGGAAGGGACATTAAAGATCATCTAGTTCCACCCCTCCCTGCCACAAGCAAGGACATCTCTCATGCAACAGGTTGTTCAAAGCCCCGTCCAGCCCGGTCTTAAACACTGCAGGGATGGGGCAACCTGTTCTAGTGTCTAACCATCCTCATAGTGAAGAACTTGTCCCTAGTATCTAATCTATATCTCCCCTCTTTCACTTTAAAGCCATTCCCCCTTGTCTTGTCATGACCTTGAAATAACCTTTTGTTTTCCTTTTGTATGGATGTAGTTCACAAGATGCTGTGAGGTGTAGACTCATTTGCTTAATACCATCATGTTCCAACACTGCTGTGTTCCTGTTTTGACTCTCAGAAACAGAAAGTGATTTATATAAGCTGTCACAGAAATGCTTTCTTCTCAGCACTCTAAGAATTAGGTTACTTGGCTTTCGAATGTAAAATGAAACAAAGTAGAAACTGTATTGAACAGCAATATGATTTATTTTTAGGTAGTGAAAACTGCGTGTCACTAGATGATGGTGTGAGAGTAGATTCCTCCAAAACCATTTTAATGTGTTTATTCTTGTTCTTTCCTAGCCAGCATTATAACCTTTTAATTTAGTTTTCCTTCAGTTATATACAAGTCCATTATCAAGAGGTAGTTTAACCTATCTTTGTATTCTTCCCCAAAAGAGGAGACTCATTTCTCCCCAACTCATAAGTTAATACTAATTCAGTTCACTGCCTGTTTTTGTCTGGAAGATGTCAAGACAGAAACAGTGGAAGTAATTCAGTACATTTGTCGACATCATACTCTCACGGAATCAAAGATTTCAAGTTGAAGAAAATAAAAAATTTATATATAAGGAAGAATATGGAATATGGCCCTAGAGGGCATTGGGAGCCAATGCTGTTGGTTGGTATTCAAGGATCACCTACTACAAGCTCAGAAGCGTTGCATCCCAACTAGAAGTAAGTGCTGAAGGAGGGCCAGGAGACCTCCTTGGATGGAAAAGAATCTGCTGAGGAAAATTCAAAGGAAAAAAGAGGCTTTTAAAAGGTGGAAGCAAGGACAGGCGGCCTGGGAAGAATACAGGGATGTTGTCCAGGGAGCTAAGGACCAGCTTAGAAAGCTGAGGCCCACTTAGAATTAAACTCGGCTAGGGATGTGAAAGATAACAGAAAGCAAATCTATAGGTACGTCGCAAATAAAAGACAGGCTAGGGAAAACATGGGCCCCCTCTGGAAGCTATCAGGAGAACTGGCTACCCTGGATTTGAAGAAGTCTTAATGGCTTCTTTGCCTTGGTTGTCAGCAGCAAATACTCCGAACACACCACCGAAGTCTTGGAAGGCAGACTGTGAGCATGAAGACCTTGAGCCCAATGTAGGAGAGGATCTGATTCATGACTATCTTAAGAACCTGAACATATGCAAGTCCATGGGACCTGATGAAATCCATCCGCGGGTCCTGAAGGAGCTGGCAAATGAAGTTGCTAAGCCACTATCCATCATATTTGAAAAATCGTGGCAGTCAGGTGAAGTTCCCGATGACTGGAAAAAGGGAAATGTAACCCCCATTTTCAAGAAGGGGAAAATGGATGAGCTGGGGAACAACAGACCAGTCAGCCTCACCTCTGTGCCTGGCAAAACCTTGGAGTGGATTCTCCTGGAAGGCATGCTGAGGCACATGAAAAACAAGGAAGTGCTTGGTGACAGCCAGCATGGTTTCACTAAGGGGAAATCCTGCCTGACCAATCTGGTGGCCTTCTAAGATGGAGCTACAGAACTGATGGACAGGGGTAGAGCAGTAGATGTCATCTACCTGAACTTGTGCAAGGCATTTGACAGTGTCCTGCCTGACATCCTTGTCTCTAAGTTGGAGAGACATCAATTTGATAGGTGGACCACTCGGAGGACAAAGAACTGGCTGGATGGCCACACGCAAAGGGTTGTGCTCAGTGGCTCAATGTCCAGCTGGAGGCCAGTATAGAGTGATGTCCCTCAGGGATCAGTGTTGGGACCGGTCTTGTTCAACATCTTTGTGGGTGACACAGACAGTGGGATTGAGTGTTCCCTCAGCAAGTTTGTCGATGACACCAAGCTGGGTGGTTTGGTTGATATGGTGGAAGGAAGGAATGCCATCCAGAGGGACCTTGACACGCTTGTGAGGTGGGTGGGTGCCAACCTGATGAAGTTTAACCATGACAACTGCAAGGTCCTACGCCTGGGTTGGAGCAATTGCAGGCACAGCTACAGGTTGGGCAGAGAAGAGGTTCAGAGCAGCCCTGCGGAGAAGGACTTGGGGTTGTTGGTCGATGGAAAAATGAACATGAGCCTGCAGTGTGCTCTTCCAGCCCAGAAAGACAGCCATATCCTGGGCTGCGTCAAGAGGAGTGTGACCAGCAGGAAGAGGGAGGTGATCCTGCCCCTCTGCTCTTCTCTCGTGAGACCTCACTTGGAGTATTGTGCACAGTTCTGGTGTCCTCAATATAGAAAGGACATGCAACTGTTGGAACAAGTCCAGAGGAGGGCCACAAGGATGATGAGGGGACTGAAGCACCTCCCGTATGAAGGCAAGCTGATAAAGTTAGTGTATAGGGATGTTGGGTAGGGACTCTTCATTAGGGACTGTAGTGATAGGACAAGGGGTCACGGGTTCAAACTTGAACAGGGGAAGTTTAGATTGGATATAAGGAAGAAGGTCTTTATTGTGAGGGTGGTGAGGCACTGGAATGGGTTGGCCAGGGAAGCTGTGAATGCGCCATCGCTGGCAGTGTTCAAGACCAGTTTGGGCATAGTCCTGGGTGACATGGTTTAGTGGGAAGTGTCCCTGGCCACTGGATGGTCTTAAGGTCCTTTCCAACCTTAACTATTCTATGATTCTAAGATAGGTACATTGTTTATCCTGCAAGCTTACTTTTTTGTCTTATTCTCACTGAAACTATAATTACCTTCTGTGTAACCTTCAGTGTTGAATTCAGGCCTGTTAGTTCATGGACATTGTAACCAAAAAGTTCACAAGCAGATTCCTCCTGATTTTGGTTTCCTCAGTTTTAGTTTACTCAGTTTATTTTGAGACCCTGCATTTCTAAAATATTTGAAAATTAGTTTGCTAGTCTTGGTTTGATTATGCAGACACAGATTTCAGAATAGCAAATTAATTTATGGAAACAGTGATACTCAGATATTGTCCCTGGAGAGCATCCCTCGTCTCTAGAATGACGTTTATTTTCTGCCATATGATTTTACTTGCAGGGAGTGCCTTGTCATATTGGTACTTTCTTAATTATATCTCTTCTCAGCAGAAGTTTTTTACTGTTATTCCCCAAAGGGCCACTGCGACAAACCTTACTGGTAGCTGGACTTTTTTTTTTCGTTATATTTTTTTCAGATGCTTCTTTCTGAAATGCAGTTTACCAGTGTGGTAACAGAAAAAAAAAAAAAAAAAGGATTCTGGTAGAAGGGGAAAGCCTTGGATTATTGGTCTTGTTTTTTTCGCCATGAATACTCTTAAGGAAAATCTCCAATATAATTGTGAGTGGGAGCAGTGCCCGAATAGCAGATGGCTGTGAGTGTAAGCACGCAGAAGATCATGTCCTTGCATTAAATGTGTTTACTAGGGCAGACTTGTCATGTATCTGCAACTTGTGTGCCAGTGATTGAGAGGATATGGTACTAATAGTCATCTTATAAAGAAGTCTAACTTTGAGGGATAATAACATTTTTCTTTTCTGCATAAAAACCTTCCATGAACAAACTTTTTTGATTTTGAACCATGGCACTTGCATCCGTTTATGTATAATTATCTAACAGAAGATGAATTATTGCATAAAACTAACATAGCTGTTTGTGCCCAAATTACCATAGAATTAATTAAAGTGGAATTCTTTCATTCCCCAGACAGTGTGGGTTTGGTTGAGTTTTGGTTTTGAGTCATTTTTTGTTTGTCTTGGGAGTGTCTAGGTTGGTTTGTTTGGTTGGTTTGTTTTCTTTTGCAAGGCTATTATATATTCAGATCCTGTTACGCTTATCTGTATTGTTAGATTACTGCAGAGCAACTTGCTCATATGGATACATTTGCAGAATGTCACCATTGGTTTGCTTCATTAGCATCTGTTCCTCTGTTGCCTCTTATGTGAGAGACTTTTATTATTCTAATTAATTTCATTATACTGTTGTGTCTGTGAATAAAATCAGCAAACAGTTCCAGAGTAATCTGTTCTAAATACTTGATCTTGAATCATATTTTAGCAGTTTCATATGAATATGCAATTTGAAATAAATATAAATATTAAATCTACTTTGCAATCATGGTCAAGTGAAATAATAAGTGATCTAAAAACTGGAAGTATAAAAAAAATATGGAAACTGACTGCAGTAGTTGAAACTTAATGCAGTGAGTGAATGAGTACAGAATATATATGTTAAAACAGGAAAAAAATTTGCACCGAGCTAGCATCCCTATACTTCTAAATACATGAAAAGTACAGCTAGGATGATTAACTGAAGTTTGTTATCTGATTATTACTGAGTTCAAAGCTATGCTTTTTGAATAACAGCATTATTGAAAGCATTATCAAATTAATTTCATTATTAGCATCAGTGTAATAGAAATAAATAATACTTTACAACGTGACTTTTGCTATTTAGCTGTTCCGTATTTTAGAACTTTTTCAACTTGGACTGTTGCAATTTGTAAATAAATATTTAAATAAATTTATCAGTGTTATTCCGAAGAGTAGATATTGAAGGCTGTAAACCTCCATTTGATGGATTGAAGTCTGGAGAAAAACCCTAAATATCTGATTCTCATTTACTCTTTTGAGAAGAGGAGGAAGTGTCACCTATCTTCTTGATATTTAGATTTCCTGATCTTCACTCTTCTTTATGTTGGTGAGAATGTAATCTTTTGGGAAAATGGAAATCTTACTGCTTCTTCAGGTCTCGTGTCCTTTGCAGGCAGTTAAATAGCAGTATTGAGACTTCAAAGAAGCGTCGTTCCTGCTAGAAGCACATTATTTTTCTGTGGAAATAAAGTTAATCTGTGGGAGATATATTTTGAAAGCCCCATCCAAACCACAGACTGTTTTTATTTTGGATTACAGAAACAACTGTGTGTAATGTTTGACTAGAACTTCTGCTTTTTTGGGTCTTGTTACAGGGACTCAGCAGAGGTTGGTTGACTTCAAAAGGGCATGTCCTTAGGCATTATAAAGGTATTGACATCTGAATAAAGTTGATAAAATCTTGTTCCTCTCGAAGTTAGAGTAATTTAAAGAATGCATTATTTCCTTAAGAAGGGGCTTTTTTATTTGAAGTTCAATACTGAAAAACATGCATATGGTTTCAATTTTGCAGTAGTTTATGGTACCTCGAGAGGTAGGAGGGATATGATTTCATGTACATAGCAGTTCCATTTAGGGCAGGATAGAGAACCATGGATTTCTGACTTCATTTTCAAATTTCTTTCCTTCTCCTGCTTGCAGCATATACACCGTGAAATGATTCTCTTCTCTCCCCAAGAGAAACTGCTTGTTCTGAAACAGTTTTGTTCAGCTGCTCCACAGCAAACAACATGTTCTGCATTTTTACTAACACAAACAATAGCAAGGCTTAAAAAAAATTAAAAATGTATCATTACCATCAGATTGCATTATACAATGTGTAGTCCAGACTATAAGAACTATTTAGCTTTAGCTTCAAATAAAACTTTATCACTTTTGCAAGTTTAGTTTTAATGCATTAGCCTTATCTGCTTGTTTACTTGTTTTTATTTTCTCAAAATTCTTTGTCTGAGCAGTAAATTAAAATATCTCTATTTGAGATGTTAACAGCATTCAGCATTAATAAAATGAACAATGTTTATTACAACTATTATAGCCTACATTAATTTGAATAATTGAATACCACTTTGTCTAGAGAAAACCATTTATAGCAGCACTTGCTTTTCCAAAGGAAAGCAGAGTTAAAACTCCAAATGTTATGTTGATAAATGTTTTGTAAAACCTGCTGGTCCCATTGCGTATGTGTGGATAAGGCATCTAGACACTGACATTCTCTTAATGTTATTTATAGCAGCAAATGATAAGTGCACTCAAGTGCACAGAATGTTAAGTGTTTAGGATGGCAGCTTAAAAAGAGATCTGCATACTCAGAGGAGAAACAGCCTTTAGGGTATCACAGCAGGAAGAACCCCAGAGAGCAGATGAAAGCAGGTGTAGAAATGACAGAATAATTCTTCTTTTCATTGAAAATGTTGAGAGTTCAGTTCAAGGGATTGCAGTTTCAGTCTACTAATTTTTCAGTTTCCTTTCTTTGATTTCTGTGATTAGAAAGGATTATAATACATTATTTAGTTGGGAGAAGATTTAAATTAGGTCATCTGCCATAGCGACCTTGTAGCTATGATTGAAACTTCACAACGAAGTACCCAACAAAGAGGAAAACCCCACAAACTGTGATTAGAAACTGGGGGGATACAAACTGGACAGAAACCCAGAATGTCTCCCAAAACAACACACTTAAACCTGGGCTGTGACACTTCAGTGGAAGGTTAGTAAACTGTATACAATATATGGAAAAGGAAGATGTTTGTGTACTGTATATAGTGATAAACAATGACTATCACATTTATTTTGCCTGAAGAAAACTGAGCCGAATGACACCAAGCTGAGTGGTGCAGTATACGTGCCTGACGGATGGGGTGCCATCTAGAGTTACCTGGACCAGCTCAATTAGTGAATCTATGTAAACATCATGAGGTTTGGCAAGGTCAAGTGCAAAGTCCTGCACCTGGGTTGGAACAATCTCCAGTTACCAATACTGGCTGGAAAATGAAGGGATTGAGAGAATCCCTGAAGAGAAGGACTTGTAGGTACTGGTGTTTTGGTTTGGTGTTTTTTTTTTAATCCTACAGTTTAATTGGGTTTATCCTCTGCTGGACATAACCTGGCAATGAGCACCCACAGCTCAGAAAGCTAACTGTGTCCTGGGCTGCATCATAAGAAGTGTGGCCAGCAGGTTAAGGGAGGCAATTTTCCTCTCTGTTCTCGTGAAGCCCCAGATGGAGCACTGTGTTCATTGCTGGTGTCCTCAGCGCAGAAAAGTTATGGAGCTGTTGGAGAGTGTCTGGAGAAAGGACACAGAAATACTCAGAGGGCTGGAGCACCTCTCGTGAAAGGAAAGGCTTAGAGATTTTAAACCAACATCAGGGGAGACGTTATAGCAGCCTTTTGATATCCAAAGCAGGCCTACAGGAAATCTGGAGAGGGACTTTTCACAAGGGGGTGTAGTGGTACATGGGGAACAGTTTTAAACTGAAAGAGGGTCGTTTTAGGTTAGCTATTAGGGAGAAATTCTTTACTGTGAGGGTGGTGAGACACTGGAGGTAGTTGCCCAAAGGAGTCATGGATGCCAAAGTGTTCAAGACCAGGTTGGATTGGGCTTTGAGCAACCTGGTCTAGTGGAAGATGTGCCTACTTACTTCAGGGGGCTGTTCACTAGAAGGGTGTTCAATGGTCCCTTCCAAACCAAAACAATCCATGATTATATTATATGATAAAAATGATCTCTCATACTACATCAGTTTCTTTAATTTAAATTGTGATGTGGCTTAGGTGTTCAGCTTTATTTGATCCACCATTTCAGATGCTGTGATGTGTCACACTGAAAAAAACAAATATATCAGCCCTTAGTATATTCTAACTGCTGCTTTTGACTCATGAGACTTCTAACAGGGCTTGTTTGGAGCAGTAAAGATAAGAAAACCTTCTTGTACAGCTCTCTTCTAAGTACTTAAATGTATTTAAAGTAAACTTAACCTCATTGAAGTGAATTGTTCTGTGCGTACATGCAAATTTTAGCACAGTAATCAAACTAATAGCATTTACAGTAGTGTACCAACAGAAATTCTCCTAGGTAATCCTTTCAAAGGTACTTTAAAACCATCATATTCTTTGTCTCACATTGGGTTTCTTTTCAAAAATAGGTTTTTGGAAAATATTATGTTGTTGTTTTTTTTTTTTTTTTTTATTCACAGTTGATAGGAAACAGCATATACATAGGAAAGCTGTTTTTATTATTTTGGTAAAGGTCTGTTTTCCTTGTAATGAAAAGAAACACTTAAGGCTAAATTTTTTACTTCTTTTCTTCTGCTGACTAATGATAATGTCATGGGAAATAACCTGATCTTGTTGCTGAATTAACTTTCCAGTGTTGCTTATGTGCACACCATTGTGATGCTGCCTTGTGGCTGTTGTAAAGAAAAGGTGAAGTTACTGGCCAGTGAATGAATGTTTCTTCCAATAGTGTGTAATAATTACATTTTTGAGGTGGACTGTAATCCCAGCCTATCTTCTCATGTGTGTTTGCTATAAATTGAAATTTTTAGTATCTCAGAGGTTTCCTACATCAGTCTTTTCAACACCAGCAAAATCCCATTTCTGTCTGTTTTCAGCACACTAACATTCCATAAACTTTGTTGAAAAAGAAATTGCATTTCCTAAGATTTCTGTCAATGCTTCCCTGCATTGTACATTGTAATAGCAAACAGAGAATCATCGTCCACACTGCAGTGACCAGGCAACTCAGCAGCAGGAGCCAGCCATAATGTACAGTGAGACAAGGAACATAATTACCTAACAGTTGTCAGGCTTATATCTGTCATGGTTTAAGCCCAGCCATAACTCATGCAGTCACTCTCTCACTCCCCCTTCCTTCCACCCACACCCCTCCCACCACCCCCCTGCTCCCAGAGAGATGGAAAGGAGAATTGAAAGAATATAACTCCCATGGGCTGAGATAAGAGCAGTCCAGTAACTAAGGTATAACACAGACCACTACTGCTACCACCAATAATAATAATGAGGGAAATAACAAAGGAAGAGAATACAACCACTCAACCACCCATCGACTGATACCCAGCCCACCTAAGCAGTGATCAGACCCTTCCAGATGACTGCCCCCCGTTTATTTAGTAGGCATGACGTGCTGTGGTACGGAATACCTCTTTGTTTAGTTTGGATCATGTGTCCTGTCTCTGCTTCCTCCTGGCTTCCCCTCTTCCCTGTCAGAGCAGGAGGCTCAGAAAGTCCTTGGTTGGAATAAACATTACTGAGCAGCAACTAAAAACATTGGTGTTACCAGTGCTGTTGCCCAGCTGAAAGTCAAAAACACAGCACTGCACCAGCTACTAAGAATTAAAAAATGCCTGCTGCTGCTGAACCCAGGACAATATCTTACAAGTACAGCAAGAAGAGAAGAACGTGGTTTGGTTGTTCTTATATTTGTATAATTTTTGTATAATGCAGAAAAAAGTAAGCTATAAGAATAGGTTGGTAGGATTAAGTTAGCAGTTGAACTCAAATTATCTTAAGGGTCTTTCCCAACCTAAATGACTTTATGATTCTAATACACTGCTGGAAATATAAATAATTTTGTACCAGAACTTAATAAAATCAGTAAAACTCTGTTGTTAGGTTAAGCTTTGGATTTCCCTGCTTACAGAGATGATCAGATCTGACTTTTCTATTTAGTGTACACCCAGAGATCAAGGCTGGTCAGTAAAAAATCCTCATCTAAGCTAGGAGAGGAAGAGTTATCTCTGCTTTCCATGTGGCATGCAGTGCTGCAACAGTTTCTTGGGTGGTTTTTGTTGTTTGTTTCCTATTACTATTATTTTTATGTGTTCTTACTGCCAAAACATAGGTGTCCATGCATATGCAGATGGCCTTGATTAATCAGCCCAGTAATTTTTACTGCAGGTGGCAGGGCTTTGCCCTTGAGGTATTAGCAACAAGTCCTCTCTCTCCAGAAGTGGCTTTCAACATACTCAGTTTGGTTGTAAGTTAAGGTTTAAAAGCTGTATGAACAGGATTTCTGTGATATAAATAGGCTGAAGAGTTAATGAAGGTATGAGAAATATTTACTGATTTTTTGTTTACTATTGTCAGTTGGAAGTGTCAGGCCTGACCTGGGCAAAAGCCTTAAAAAGGCAAACAGTAACAGCTGCCAAATCCACAAAACAAAAGAGGGGAATTTGCATTTGAGCCTGTAAAAGAGGAAGGGAAGAGAAAGAAAGAGAAGGAAATCTCTTACTGTTTTTAAAGACAGGAGGAAAATATATTCCTGCTAATGATTAGAAACAATTAAAAATGAGATGTAAATGGCTGCACAAGTTGCATTATTACTTAAGAATGCCCAAGAATCTGTGTGAAAGAGAAAAATGGGGAGGTGGGGAGAGATAAGAATTACCATAACGGTAAGAGAAAGGGAAAGACATGTAGCATCAGAAAAGACATGAGCTTTAGTGAAGTGAAAGAAGTAGAACACAGGACAAAATATTCATACCTACATAAGGAAAGGTACTAATTTGTGTAACCAAAGTTTGGGGTTTTTTAAGATGAAGGGTAAGAGAAGGTAGCCAGAAAACAGGCATGTAGTTTACATTTGGGAAGTAAGGTGTGTATTCACCATGATTGTGTTTCATTCACTTGATTCTCTCTGCTGTGTCTTTTGAGAACAATTCTAGAATCATGAGAGGAAAAACCCCAAGCTTTGTAGTTTTAGGTGAAGTTCAGTAAGATTTTTTGGAGGAACTTGTGTGCTACAATGCCAAAACAAATACACAGGTGCAGTCTGGATGACCAAAGAGCGCTTTCCAATCTCACATGTTTCTTCAATTCCATCATGGGACTCTACCAGTGCGCATGGCCTCTTTTCCAACAATAAACTGGCAGAAATACAGGCTCTTCTTTAAGAATGTAAACCAAAAACACTTAGAATATACATGTGAAATTCCTGTGAGTTAATCATTCTGAGATACATAATCTAGGCCTGATAGTGAATCTTTTACAGGTAGACAATTACTCAAATGAATAGCAAGTCTAACGTCAGCATCTGTGAAATAGCTGTATGCTTGTTGGAGCTCTGCTGTGTCAGGATGTGTCTCCATTAAATTCAGTAGAACTCTCAAGTAAAGCCCTTGTATACTTGGTCTACTTCTCAACTTGTCAATTTTTAGGTCTTCAGCCGGAAAGTTGCACTGTAACAGTTCCTTCTGTTTTGCATGCTAAGGAGAATCAGAAAGGAAGCATAATGGTATTCATTGACATTCAGTAACTAATTATGCCAGCAAAGATAGATTTTGAGTCTAGTGGAATGTTTGTGGTTTTGTTCTGCCTCCTGGCCCCCTATTACAAGGGATCCAAATAGAGAAATAATTCATACATGTCATGTGTGTCATAACTTTCCAGTATTATGTAATTTATTGTACTTGGGTTTCCGTTGAATATATTGTCTTTTTAGAACTTTGCACTGTCTGCTCTGTCTGCATGAGGTCATGGTCATCTTTTAGTTTTGCTGTAGTCTTGACTGTCTTGCCAATTGTATGCCTTGTTCTCTCTCCCCCAGCTTCCTCCCCCCTCCTCCCCCCCCCCCCCAAGTTATAAAAAATGTTCCCCTCTGCTTGTAAAAAATGTTCCCCTCTATTTGTAAAAAATTCTGTGGGAATTGATAACCTCTTAATACAGATTAAAAAAAAAAATAAATATAATTCTATCTTTGGAACAGAATTCTGTGTGGGTTATTTGGTTATTGTTTGGTTTTCTCCAATGTAGAATGACTTTCAAATCTTGCGTAAAAATTATCACTTTTTTTCTTGTTGAAAGAATTTATAGGGGAATATGTTGTCTGTATAAGATACTGTTAAGTATTGTCCACAAGAAAATAACCTTTGGTTCTTACATAGCAGTCAGAATGATTTCTGGGTATCTTTTATTTCTCCTTTGGGATTTCTCACTTGCTAGATGCAGTGCATTGTAAATGCACTGGAAATTCTCCTCAGAGTGTGTTTATATGTAGAGGCGTTGGAAGCAATGAGCACTTGGTTTTGTCCAGCACGCAAGTCAGTAAATGCATAAACAGATACAGATTTATGACTCTACACTTCAGAGTATTACAGTGCTTGATAATGCAGTGCAGTCAACTTTATTTAAGTGTCAAAGAGGACTGAATATATCAGTAATTCCAAGGTCATTTTTGATATAATTAATAGGTTGGGATATCTTTTGTACCACAGTTTCAAATAACTTTAGTTCTTCTAATCAGGATTATTGGATACGGAATGTATATCCTCAAAATATGTAAATTATCTTATTAACTACAGGCATGCAGATATAAAGTGTAGGCTGATGTCATCTCACCTGCATGTGAGTTTTAGTGTATAGCGTTTCTTACAAGGACAGGCTGACTTTTCAGCAAGTAACACAGATTTCAAAGTGTTTATTCACATTACTAGTGTTAGTAAAGCCTTCTTTTGTGCAGTCAATGGAGAAAACTCTCTCTGCTGTCAGTGGGTTAAATATATCACTCTGCAAAACTGCCAGCCATCACTGTTCACAAGGTAACTACGTTTTGTCTCACCTTTACTATTCTTCATCCTGCAGCTTGGCTGAGCATACATGAGCTGCACTTTTTTTTTTAAGTGTGCTGGGTCAGAAAAATGCTATGAAAGTAACAGCAGACCAGTACTTTTTTCTCTTTTTTTTTTTTTTTTTTCCTTCGAGTGGAAAGCTGTGATAGTATTTCAAGAACCTTCATAGAATCATAAAACAGTTTGAGTTGCAAGGGACCATTAATGGTCAGCTAGTCCAACCCCCCTGCAATGCACAGGGACATCTTCAACTAGATCAGGTTGCCCAGAACGACATGTAACCTGGACTTGAGTGTTTCCAGGGATGGGGCATCTACCACCTCTCTGGGAACCTGTGCCAGTGTTTCACCAATCTGATTGTAAAAAATATCTTACTTGCATCTAGCTTGAATCTCCCCTCTCTTTGTTTAAAATCATTACCCCTTGTCCTACTGCAACAGGTGTATCATCTGTATGTATACATTTTTTTTAAATGTAAAAGAATGAAGATAACTTTTCTTCTCAGTTATGCCTCACTTCTAGAACTAGAAGGAAAAAGTGACTTATGCTGTATATGATCAGAAAGAATGCCTTATTATGTTGCATGTGTGGGGCTGAGGCATTGGGAGAGATACCTTTAATAAGCATGCAATATTTTTAGCATTCAGTTTAAGCAAATGTGAAACTTAGCAACTATGGCTATATAACAAATGGAAAAGTGAAGGGAAGATCTACACAGTGACAGTGTGTCCTGGGTTCGGCAGTGGCAGTCGTTCTTCTCCTTCTTGGTAGCTGGTGTGGGGCTGTGTTTTTTTTTTCTTTGGACTTTCGGCTTGTGAGCAGTGTTGATAACACCAATGTTTTAGTTACTGCTTAGTACATTTT
>JANRGW010021202.1:0-11951 GCA_024733675.1 Psilopsiagon aymara
GGTAACGGCCTTCTCTGCTTGCTGCAGATGGAGCTGGAAGCGCTGCGCTCCATCTACGAGGGAGATGTGTGCTTCAGGGAGCTGAGCCCGGTGTCCTTCCAGTACAGGGTAAGGCAAAATAGAGGTCTGCGAGTCGCTGCAGCGCCGGCTTCAGCTCCCCTGGCTTATGGTTGATGTACCGGGGTTGCCTTTGCAAACCAAATGAGCATTCGACTGCAGCCAAGGCTAGATCCTACACCGTTCTTTCATGATCTTTGGTACGATGATGCTTGATAGGACAATGCTTCATGTTCAGGAACCTGCTCCCAGTGCAGATTTATTATCTCATAGCTGGGCATCCTCTCATATGTCTATGTGCTGCGTAGCTAGAGTGTCAAACCGGCTGAAGGAGCCAGCCTTCTGAGTAACACACTGTCTGGTCAGAAATGTCACAGACACGTTTACATGTGAAGCTGTGAACCTTTCCTATTGCTCTATTACAAGGCTCTAGTCTCTTGTCCAGTGGTAGCTGACATGTGTTGTCTACCTGCTAGAGATCCACAGTGTTTTGGGCCTGTGCACTGATATGGTCTGGTCAGGAGAGACATACAAGGAGTGCTGAGCCTGAGATACTCAGATTCTGGCATGAAATTTTTGTCTTCCTCAAGTTTATGGGCTGAGACAGACCTTTGAATGGCCAGAGAGCTTTACTGATGAAAACCAAGGCACTCATGGGGCAGAAGGGTGACTTCTGAAATGGCCATATGCATGCAGCGGGGAGGAGGCATCTAAAATCACCTCTTTGTGACTTTTCAAATAACTTCAGAGTAGCATCAGTTCTTGTAATGAGATGCAGGTCAATATAATTAATAGCACTTGAATCCCATCCATGTAAGTGCAGCCTTGCTTCACTGATAGGACCATTCTTATTAAATCTGGTTTCCGCAGGGGAGTAAACATGACATGCCTACAAGTTTACAGTGTATCATTCTATGACTCTACTAGCTTTGCTCATTGTTAATTTTCATTAGCCAAAAAATAATTGTGAAAAGTTAGGGTAACATAATTTAAATAATGTAAACCTTGTGTTATTGCTTTTGTCTGACACTGTCTTTCCCATGAAAAAGAATTTGCATTACGAGAAGGCATAGTGCAAGTAAGTGTCTGCTGAAACAGATACTCTGCATGAAAGTACCACTTTGGTGGTTTTGTTTGTTTGGTTTAAGTTTTGGAGTGCAGTGACCTTACCTTGATTAGGACTTTTCTTCTGTGTATACTTCATTTTGTGTAATTTATTAAAGCCAGGCTTTGACTATTCTATACTGAATAAAATAAAGGAGAATTTTTGGTAGATTAGAGTATGGTTTTAGGTAACTTTGTTGTGCTACCCTTCCAAATCCTTGTGTGAGACTTCTTCTGTTTGTATAGAATGCCTTTGGTTGCACCTGTACTTGTTTTAAAACTTTTAAGTGATTTGGTTTTAATTTAATGAAATTGTAAGGACTGTGTACGTAATTTGAGTTCAGTAAAGTGTTTTGATATGCATGATTATTTATATTAAACTGTGCCTTTTTTAATGCTATGGGGTTTTTTTTGTCCAGTCCCATTTTACTGACTGCTTAAAACTTACTAATCATTCTTTCTTATAGTGAAGTAAAATAATCTGTAGAGCTAAGACATAAATATTGTAATGCTTATATATTATTTTTGCTATCTTAGGTCACTAGTTTATCACCTTCTTTATTTCAGCACTGTCATGTGGTTTACTTTCATATTGCTCTGAGCTTGGATGCACGGGGGAAGAAGGAAGGCTTCATTTTTCCTGTTCTCATTTATGATTGTTTAATATTTGGCTTGAAGATGCTGCTAAGTAGCTTTCAAAACCAAACAATTAAAAAAAGCCCCAACCCAAAACAATAAACGACATAAAGTGAGCTTTAAATGTTTCTGCTGCTTTTCCTAGGGTGAAAACTACAGACTAGAGGTTAATATTGATGTTAGAAATTTTTCCTAGATAACAGCTTTGTTTTCTAATTGATACATTTATGAAAATAGTTGTTATCTTAGGGGTTTGGTTAGTCTTAAGGAAGTGAAAAACTTGTATATGGCATTGTAATCCTTAATAAGTGACTGGAAACTTGATTTATGATATTTTTCTTTTGACTTCAGATAGGTGAAAGTGGAGATCCCAGAGCGTTTCTAATAGAAGTTTCTTGGCCAGAAACATATCCGCAAACAGCACCAGTCATATCAATGGATGCTTTCTTCAACAACACAATGTAAGCAGGACAGCTTCACTCCCTAGGTTTGTACGTGAGGCTTTTTGGATGCAAATTCTTTCTCATTTCTGTAGATTATAGTTGGATTTTACTATTTCTTTTAGATCTTCATCTATTAAACAAAGTATATTGGATAAGTTGATGGTAGAAGTTGAAGCGAATCTTGGGACTGCTATGACATACACACTTTTTGAATATGCCAAAGATAATAAAGAGGTGTTCATGGAAAATCAGCCTGTTAACACTGTGGTAAGTAGGTAAATTCAGACTGTAGTCCTTTGCTTTTAAAACTGGACAGAAAGAAAGGTTATTACAACTCTGAATACTTCACAGCTCTGTCGTTAAGTTGTTAATGAGTATTTTGGGTATACACACGTTAGCAGCTAATGACACGCAGAGGGTATGATGCCACAATGCCCTGTGGTTGTAATTGTTATATCTAATTGCTGTTTTGCTGTTACACCAAAATGTTTGTGGGACACAGTTCTGTCCTACAGAGTAACATAAAAATGGAGACTTGGAGCAGAAGCAAGACGTGAGCTGAGAGGCGTCTGCTGGAGCAGGGTGTGTATAGCAAACTACTACAACCTTCCTGGGATGCAATGCTCCTCCAGGATCTTGAACAAGTCAGGCTGGTCTATTTGTGACTTCTGTGTTGTGAAAGGGTATTATTTGCCATTGTGGTGCTGCAGAGGTGCTTTGAGGAAAAAGGAATGGTTTCCGTGTTTGGGAAGTTGTGACTTCTTCAGACTAAATCGCATGCCATGTTTAAATTTAAAAAATGTGAAAGGTGCCCTTTGCAGCTCTGGAGGGGAGTAATTCTAGTCCCTAACACATGTTTTTTAAAACTGTACTCATGATTATATGCTGATTAAAAGCTGCAGGATGCTGACAGCATTGCTGCCTTCTGACAGTGAAGACACTTCAATATGTGAGGTTCAGTTATCACACACAGAGGTACCTGTGGAACCAGTATGCGAAATATTAACAACCATTTTTATCCTTCTTAGACCTCAGTAAGCAATAGCATTGCAATTGGAACTCCTGATGTGCCAGCAAGTAAGAAAAAAGACAAAAAGGAGCATTTATCCAAAACCCAGAAACGAAAACTAGCCGATAAAACAGGTTTGTTCACTATAATACTAGGCTTTTTGAGCAGTACGAGAATCCAAATTTTATAGCCATGACAGCTTGCTCTGTCAGAGTTATAATCGGTAGTTTTTAATTTATAAGATGAACTACTTTATGTCTATGGTCTCTGTTTTGTTTGTTTTAGATGAATCATTGTTACCTGAGATGTTACTTCTGGTCAAGCAATTTTCTGTAGAGTAGGGATTTCAAAATGTCAGAGGCTTTGTTTTATTGTGGGGTTTTTTTAATTGCAATTTGTGACAAAAGTGAAATAAAAAAAAATAGTTGTGGGAGGAGAGCATTTGGAACTTGTAAAAACTCACTTTCAACAAAAGACATGGTTTGTTGATGGGCCCTTGTAAATAATTCATGTTATTAAAAACATAGTTTCTAAATGAAAGTATTTGCTTTGGAACCCAAAATGCAACATTTCGTTTGGTTTATATCCTCTGAGTAGAGCTGCTTCTGCAGATACTTTATGCTTTCAATGAAATGGTAGGGTTTTTTGATTGAAAGGCATTCAGTCTTTCAACTGATCTTGCTGATGACATTTATGTGTTCAACCTTAATTTTTAATTATAGGTAATACAATCCTATTACAGCAATAGGCTGTACCCTTTGCTAGCCATTTCGGCATATAATTTACCTAACCTAATGTGTGATTGGCAGGTTGAATGTTGACCGTATAAAGGAAGAACTTTGACAGAATGCATCGTTGCTGGTCAGCCCAGCTCATGTTGGACTTGTCTTCTAAATTAGTCAGATGGATTGAGATGGTTTTGTTTAAACAGAATTGCTTTGAAGAACAAGATGGTTTAAAGACATTGATATCTATTTTTGTCCTCATTGCTTTGTAGTGGAGAAATCCAGCTTTTTGGATCTTTAGAATTTTGTGTGTCGATTCCTCTTAGCTCATGTGCTGAAAATCAAACCTTCTTATTCTGCAGATAACAAAGGGGAGCTTCCACGAGGGTGGAACTGGGTGGATGTAATCAAGGTAATGTAACTGTATTATGAGCAGTATTATGAAAATACTGCATATGTACATTAAAAAATACTTGTGCTTACAGCTGAAGAAAACTAATCTGATCTTTTTTTCTTGCTTTTCTTCCTGTGTTTGAATTTGACTGTGGTGTCATTTCTGCATGTGTCCAGCATGTAAGTATTTTCAAGTTATCTTTTTTAATGTTTAAAAGATTTGTAGGAAATTTTGAGAACTGTTGCTCATTTTGGATTCTAATTTACATATTTCTCAAATGTTTTAAAATGCTTAATCCTTCTGAATATTGGCATCAGAAGGACTTTGATTCCTCATTGAACTTTGTTGGTTTAGTCCTTGTTTTTATTTATTGAGCAATTTTTATTTTATGATGAGAGGGCTTTGCTAGCCAAATGCATTGCAAAAATTCTGCCTTCATATGGCAGCGAGATGTAAAATAAAGTTAGTGGTGCTGACAGGTACTGGAGGGCAGTGGATAAGTAAACAGAAAAAGGAAACTGTTCCAAGTGGGAGCACCTTGCTGTCTCCTACAGGCCTGAGCATTCTCTGCTGCAACTCCTCCAGTGAATAGTTCTTTTCTACTTGCTCCCTCAGCATTTGTTTCTTCCCCACTCTTTTCTTTGCTCATTCTGTGGAAACCAGTATAGCTGCTTGACAATTTTGAAAGCAAACTGTTTTATTTTACACAACTAGAAGTAATTCTTGGTGTAAAGTCTAACACTGGGCAAATAAATTATGGTAGTTTTGGAGACAGCCCTGAGTTAGAAGTGGCTATGTGTAGCAGATGTCTTAGATTCCAGATGGACATGAAATTAGATTATCCATTTAGTAATTATGAACTTAGCTTTAAAAAGTGAGAAATAGTAAGTTAATACCTGGGTTTGTATTGTATAAATTTCTATATGGGAATTCTATGAGAGATGTGTGAAGACTTTTTCCATTACTTCATCTTTTTTATTTTGGAGAGCTTGTGGTGGAGTCTTCAAATTAAATGCAAACACTACCCTGAGGTTCTTCTGGGGTTGTGTGGCTTTTTCTTTTTTGATCAATTTTCACATTCAGGAAATAAGGTCATTTAATGTTTAAGCTTAAGAAATCATTTTTGATGCTTTTCAGTCTCTTGGCAAAATAGCACAATCAGTCTGTATTATGAATTAAATATACATGTGTTCTGTGTAAGATGGAGATAATGTTCTTCTTTACTAATAAATGGAATGGCAGTCTAAACTTTGAATACTTTCTTTTTGTGTCTCTTTTATAGTTAAGCAAAACTGGTTCTAAAGATGATGAATAAAGGACTTGGGTACAAGAAAACTCCACCTTTTAATACAGTGCAATTTTGGGTTACCATCTTTCTCTTTAATAACTTTCATATTTGTTAAAGTAAACATTTTATAAAGCTCAATTTCTGAACTTGCAGACCTAGTCACATGAATTTATCTAGAGACTATGTAGTCTTTGGGACAAAAAAGCAACCAACAAACTTGCCTTAACTGAAGGTTAGAATGTGATAAAAGATGTAGAGAGCCAATGTGGTGAAGTGAATAGTGCTATATGCAGTTTTTATTAATTTATATTTTACTCTGTAGTAAAATCCTGTTATAGTGAACCCAATGATACTGTAAACATTTTCTGGTGTTCTTACTCCAACTGAAGAAAAAAGCACTATAACAATGATTGGTCACTTGACAGCATAATTCATCAAAATAAATTATTCTATGGAAACAAGACCTTTGTCATTTGTTCATCTAATACGAATGTGGAAAGGGAAGGAGAACATAAAAATTGTTGCATTGCAATACAAATTTCACTAGTTACTGTCTGAAATAGTAAATACTTAGCAAAAGCAAGGCCAGATATTCTGGTCTGCTCAAAAATGAGAGGTTGTAGCAGGAGTATGTCTTCTTTATTCTCTGTGATATCCATCTGTTAGTCTTTCTCCCATGTGCATCTTTACAGATGGTGGATATCTGCAGGGAGGGGAAAGTGCTTTCTTGCATGTATCTTGGTGAGTGTTGGGATTTTATAGCTCTTTCGTTGGAGGAATGGGCTTGGAGGCCCACACTCAGTGGTGGGACAGTGGAAGTCAGCACTGCCAAATGTGTTGGGGGAACTCTTTTTTTCCCCTAGTCTGCTCTCTTGTATTGGAAAGAGAAGTCATCTTTACTGTATGAACGGTTACTGAACACAAGATGCCTTAATGTCCTTTATTATTTTTGTTTGTTTTGACATGAACTTTAATAAATGCCTATTTATCTGCTGTGGTATGAGTTTCTTTTTTTCAAAACTGTGTGTTATCTACTGATCTTCTAGGGCCAAGTTTGACCTTGCAAAGGATTTTCTATTACAAAGAAAGCATTCTTAAAACCTGGTGGAAGAATTCTGTCTTCCCTCTCAGTGTATGTTCACACGGTTACAGGGTAGCTGTGTTTGTTATTGGTATGAGGGTCAGTCATCCCACTGAGAGTTACAGGAGAATACCCTTTATGTTCAGCACACACAGCAAGTCCAGTGTCTCTTTCAAAGAGTGCACTCCACTGCACATGCTAGGTACAGCGTTTGGTGAGAGGGATGTTAAAGGTGCATGCTAGATGCTGCTGGGAGCCTTTACAACCAAGGGAGGATGGCTTATGTGACTGTCCTATTTGGGCTTCAGTTGATGGAAGTGTTTATGCTACTCTCTCTTGAGAGAGCCAACATACAGTACTATAGTTCTCTTATTTCTGGAGGTTAAGCTAAATATATTGCAAATGTACTGCTTCTCTTCATTATATATTTATTAAAGCAAAAAGTTTACATGAAATGTTGTGACTGCAGGTGAAGGAAAAAAGTACTGGATTTGTTCTGTGGTTTTCACTCCTCTGAAGAGGCTGTAAAGAGATCTGAAGGAAAGATGGTCGTGCTGCTGTCTTCCAACAAGAAGGTCTAGTTTTTGCTGAAATGCTTGAGTTAAAATCGGTAAATGTATGTGCTTCTCTAATAAGGAAAATGCTAATCCTTAAAGAATTCTTAATTCCAGGAAGTCATGGTTTCTTTTTGAACTCAACTTGTATTTACTAAAAGCCAGGAAAGTACATAAGGGAGGGCTTCTTGTAAGTGATACAGTCTTGTCTTTGACAACCTGGAGACTCGTGGCTGCAGTTTGAGCAAGACTGTCTGGCAGGGAGTAACATTGTGGGGAGAAATAGCTCTGGTAGTACTGTAACAGGGAAGCGCATTTTGTGTCAGTCTCTGCTGGCATCAGAATGAGCAGAGCTTTCTCTATTCCAAGTTCTCCAAGGGGAATTGACTTGTCTTTGCCAGCGTCCTTGGTTTATAAATCAAGTTGCCATGACAATTTAACTGAACGGGTTAGTTAAGGAGGGTGGGCTAAGGACAAATAGGAACCACATCTCTTGCTTTTATAGTGTTACTGTTATAGCGGCAAACTTAACCTTGTGAAATGCCTGATTTTTTTAGCTCCCAGTCTGCTTTAAATCACACCTCCTTGTGAAAATACCCAAGCAACCTCCTGTGGTTCTGTTAGTAAACGTGTGTTTGTTTGCAACTCTACTTTCAAGGAAAATATTTTTCATTGTGAATTTTTGTGTCAGTTCTGTGCTTCTGTGTAAATTTCTAAAGGTAATTTCTGTAGTTAAACCATTTTCTCATATGGCACAATGGCTGGAAGAGCAGGGTCACTTCAAGAGTTCAGGTGCTTGATCTTATGGAGGGGCTAGAGCACTGACAATTGAGGGTCAAAAAATGTCATTATTCTGATCAAGTAAAGCACAACTGCAAATAAGGATCATGACTACTGAGGGAATCCTAAACTGGTGAGAAATGCACTACCACCACCTTGTTTTAGTCAAAAAACATTGGCAGTGGAAAAATGGTGGTTTATGCTTTATTTCAGTAGGGCGAGAGTCTCTTCACTGTAGGACTACACTGCCTATTGAAACTCACGGGCTTTGCAGTAGCGCTTTGGTTGGCCTGAGAAGACGAGTGTCGATACTAGTAACAGTAAAAGTAGAAAGTGTCCAAAATGCAGGGTGACTAAAAAGGAATTTGTCTGTTTATGGAACTTTCCATACTGCATGGATACGAATTGCCTTACTGAAGCACTGTTTGAAAGAGCTTTTTACATAAATACTTTTTCTCTCTAGCGTTGCTGCAGTAACCAGTTGGAAATCTCATCTGATTAAGCATAGTTTACTCCATTCCTCTTTTTCAAACTTGCCTCTGAGCAACTTTCCTGGAGAGAAACCTGGTGCAGAAATTGGTGGTGGCGACGCCAGTGCTTAAATGAGATTTTGTTGGGTTTTTCTCTATTGAAATGTAACTTGAAATATTTTTTCTCTTCAGTCTTTTAGTGCACATTTGAATTGGTGGATATTCCCAATGCATTTGAAAGTTAGTTAATTTTAAGCTATGCATTTTTTTTTGTCACCTGGCCATCATTCTGTGGTTTGTTTGCTTGCTGTTAAGGAAATGAGGAGTCTCTTCTCTCTCTGCTTACCTCCTCCCTACCTTTCTTTTTCCCCTCTGTCAGTCCTTAGGGTACCCTGGTGCACATCACTAGGCAGTGCAGTTTCCAGCCTGAACTTACAGGAGCTACTAGCATAGGGTACGTGCAGGTTTTGCCGTAGAATTATTTGGTATTTCTGAAACACATTGACCTGATCCCCAAAATCTGTCCATCTCTTTCTGCAGAATACAAAAAGAAGTATGTCAGGGTCACAAGAACTGTCACTATCACATTGGTATTTTATACTTTATTTCAAATGAAACTTCAAATAAGTCTTTAGTTGTATTTGTGTGATGTTAAATACAATTCAGTGCTGTTTGTTTGTACCAAGACCAGAGATGCCTCATTGCACTGTAAGGTATCAAATAGGGAGTAGTGCAGACTGTCTTTAAGGAGACGGGTGGAAGGGTGACAGCAGTGATCACTTGGCAGCGTGTACCTAGCATTTTCCTGCTCAGCCCCTTGCTCAGCCTGGCACAGCTGACTCGGAAATCAAGGCTGCTAATGTTTGCAGTACTCCTGCAACTGGTTGTGCTTGGGGTGGATAGATAAAGCATGTACAACTGATGAGTGATGAGATTCTAGTGAGTAAAAGGGCAGTAAGAAAAAAACGTTCCTGCATATGGAACCTTTGGTAGAAGTGCTTATCTAGGGAAACTATACTTCCATCTGATGCAATACAAATGGGTTTTGGTTATATTGTGAACTTCATGCCATGAAAATCATTGAACTGGTCTGAAAGAGAAATAGTTTGGAAATTGTTTTCTTCAACTATGTTTTGTGTAGGAATTCTGGGTGGACTGGAGAAGAGAGTGGAGGGGGCAAAACATCCTCATATGCAAACCTTGAAGAGCATAGGGGGTAAATGTTCATCGCTGCAGGACAAAGCAGTAAGACAAAAGTTGAACTTGTGGTTGCTGAGCTGTGAATTCTCTCGTGAGGTTGAGCTATGATAAAAGCCAAGTGGATTGTAGATTTTCTGTCTGTTGCTGTCACCTATTCTTTCACTAGCATGGGTTTGACTTCATCACAGAGTGGGCCTGATCCATGATTATGAGAAGAATTTCTGTTCATCTGACTCAATGCTTGCTGTTACTCTTTTTGAGCCTATGGAAGTGGCCTGTGAAAGTCTGGTATACTCTCAGAAATAACATTGAGACAAAACCTATTGAGGAGGCTCTGGAAAAGTCATGTTAGAAATCTGATGTGGGTGAAAGAAAGAATTAACTGTGCCTCTTCCTCTCTTCTTCATTCAGAGCAAAGTGAGAAGTGACTCGAAGTGGCTGAATTACACTAGATACATGAGAATCCATATCCCAACACCAGTGCCTGTGTCAGACTAAAAGTTTGACTAATTTAAAGTGTTATCCCTTGCTACTGTGTTTGAGCATTCATGCTTGTGGTTCTTATGTGGTTTGAGTATTCAAGTTTACAATACAGCAGAAATTTGACAGCTCTTACTGTGATTGCCTACTGCAAGTTGCTTATATTGTGAAATGGGATAAGTCACAGCAATGAGAAAGCAAGCCAAACTGCAACTGTACAGCCTTAGTGGGGAGGAGTGGAGTTGAATATGTGTCTCTGAGGGCATAGTTTCTTCTGCGGTGTCTTTATTACCTCCAGTGATCAGTGAAAGGGAAAAGACAGTCTTGGATGAGTTTGGAAGATACCATTCAAAGAAAGATAATATAGCCCTTCTTAAACAATTACACTGTCATTGAGAGGCAATAAACATAAACATAGTCTTGTATGGAGTCACTCTTAGAGCAGGATCTTACTTTAAATCAAGTGAGTGTTTCAGTAATACATTTTAGGATATCCTGCAGGAAAAAGAAACACAAAGAAAGCATTACTATCTAGAGAGCTGCTGTTTCCACCATAGGGAACCATTTAATCTCTTCTTACAGGTAGGACAATTGACCGTGAAAAGAGACATTTTATAATAGTACAGGGAAATTGTAGCAGCCAGTTCACAAAAAGTACATGGCCTTTATAGGTGGTTAACAAATTTGCACGGCTTTATCAGGTTTATATATTTCTCTGAAGATCAGCACCAGAATATTACCAAGTTTTAGTTATCTGGCATAAAGCATGATTATGATATCCCCCCACCACCACCATATGCTTTTAGATGATAAAAAGAACAGGATGTAGTATAGAAATGTATTTCCTAGATTAAAATAGTGCTGAAGTTACAAATCCACTCAAAGGACGGAAAACAGTCTTATTCAGAAGTAAGGATGTGCCAAAATTAAAGCTGCCTGTGTGGTGTTTATAAGAGAAAGAATTTATAGGAAGATTTTCTTTCTATGGCTACATGTTTTGGGGATTTTGTTTGCAGTATTTTTTTCCCTGCTAGTGTCCAAGCAGATGCTCAGTGCTTTGCTTCCCAGTGTCCTTGTTAGTAGGAAAGTAGTACAAAACCTTGAGTTTTAGAATGCTCCTGAATCTGACAAGGGAGGGAAGTTTTCACTTTGTTGAAGTAAATAAAGTAACAACTGCTCCAGGAAAAAAGGGAACATTTGAAATAGGATGAATAGACATACAGGGAAATTAATTTGCTTTAATAAAGCTGATTGGATCTCAGTGGCTTTATTGCCTGTTTTAGACCACGTCTCCATGCAGTGGATCTGTGATATATAAACGCTTATGGATGACTTTAGGTGACTATTTAGCTACAGGATGCGTGATTAAGCATTGCTTTCAATAAATCTATGTTACAGAAGTCAGTGCAGATTCTAATGTATTGTTAATGAGCTCTAGTTCCATCCCTTTTTCATTTGTTGGAAGGAGAGGGGACATACTGCTTAATTTTCTAAGACAAAAGAAATACACGTATGTGCTGTGAACATACCTAGACTTGGTTAACAGGCATTACAGTCAAAGAGTTAAAAAGGTGAAGTTTTACAAGATAATTGTTATAGCTTATATGAATGTGGATCCAGTCTTTTTCGTATCTTCCTTTCTTTGTTAACTTGTGTCATGGGTTCAGCAGTAGCAGCCATTTTTCTCCTTCTTAGTAGCTGGTGCAGCGCTGTGTTTTTGACTTGTGGCC
>JANRGW010021203.1:0-21080 GCA_024733675.1 Psilopsiagon aymara
TCATGAGAGCAGAGTAGAGGGGCAGGATCACCTCCCTCGACCTGCTGGTCACACTCCTTTTGATGCAGCCCAGGATAGTGTTGGCTTTCTGGGCTGCAAGCACACACTGCCAGCTCATATTAAGCTTTTCATCAGCCAACACCCCCAAGTCCTTCTCTGCAGGGCTGCTCTGAATTTCTTCTCTGCTCAACCTGTAGCTGTGCCTGGGATTGCTCCGACCCAGGTGTAGGACCTTGCACTTGTCAAGTTTAAACTTCATCAGGTTGACATCAGCCCACCTCACAAGCATGTCAAGGTCCCTCTGGATGGCATTCATTCCCTCCAGCATATCAACCGAACCACACAGCTTGGTGTCATTGGCAAACTTGTTGAGGTCGCACTCAACCCCTGTCTCTGTTGCTGACAAAGATGCTGAATGAGACAGCTCCCAACATCAGTCCTTGAGGGACACCGTTTCGTTACTGGCCTCCAGCTGGACATTGAGTCATTGAGCACAACCCTTTGTGTGCAGCCATTCAGCCAGTTCTTTATCCACTGAGTGGTCCACCTATCAAATTGATGTCTTGTCAACTTAGAGACAAAGTTGTCATGTGGGACAGTGTCGAATGCTTTGCACAAATCCAGTTAGATGACATCAACTGCTGTGCCCCTGTCCATCAGTTCTGTAGCCTCATCATAGTAGGCCACCAAACTGGTCAAGCAGGATTACCCCTTAGTGTATAGAAGAAGCCCATAGAGAAAGTGAACAGACCATGGTGCAGCAGTTTCTGCAGCAGTTTGCATAGAAGGGCATGCAAGAAGGACACTGTAATTCTGCCAGCTCAACCAGTGAGCAATGGTATCCACCTGCCCAAAAGCCATGGCCTTTCTGAGCTCTGCACCCAGTACAAGGAATGCAGCTGCCTGGACAGAGCTCTGGTGGGAACGCACTGCCACCCAGGTGTCAGTCTATACCGTGAGCAATGGCCAGCTGAACATTGGCCAGCAGTGTGTCCAAGAAGGCCACCTGTACCAGCAGTAGTGTGGCCATCAGCCCTTTGTACTTGGCACTGTTGAGGCTTCACCTCCAATCCTGTGTTCAGTTTTGAGCCTCTCACTACAAGAGAGACACTGAGGTGCTGGAGTGTGTCCAAAGAAGGGCGATGAGGTGGTGAAGAGTCTGGAGAATAAGTCTTATGAGATGCAGCTGACAGAACTGGGGTTGTTCAGCCTGGAGAGAAGGAGGCTCAGGGGAGACCTTACTGCTCTCTACATCTACCTGAAAGGAGGTTGTACCAAGGTGGGGTTCAGTTTCTTCATCAGTAACAAGTGATACTTGTTACAAGAGGAAAGGGGCATAACTGTTGCCAGGGGAGCTTTAGCTATTTCTCCACTGAAAGGGTGATCAGGCACTGGAAGACGCTGCCCAGGCAAGTGGTGGAGTCACCATCCCTGGAGGCATCTACAAGACACATACATGTGTTGTTGAGGGACATGGTTTTGTGGGACTTGGAAGTGTTAGGTTAAGGGTTGCATTTGACGATCTTAAACCAAAATGATTCTATGATACTATATGCATATTAAACCCAAAACAAAGTGCTGAGATAGCAATGTCTTAGCTGAGTCTGACTATAATGTTCAGTTATTAATGACATCCTACATTTATCAGTTGAATTTCATGACATCACATGAGTGGATATTGAACTGAATTAAATCTTTATTGCTTTGCATTAACTTTTTATCTCAGATGAAAGTGAATTTCTTATTTTGCAATTTTATATCATAGAATTGGGATTTTACTCACATCCTGAAATACTTCATAATATTCTATTAAGCTAGAATATGTATGCGTGCATATATATAGTTTACATAGATAACGTGTTGCAATGCTGATACTTGTTATTGTTTCTCATCTGATTTTTATACACTTCATAAGGTCTACTTTTTATGTTTACCTTAACAATAGCCTCACACTTGCTATTCTGTGCGTGTTAACTGTTGAGCACATATATTTGCTTCCTTTCTTCACAATGTTGCCTTTAGATAAAATTATACCTCTGAGGCTTAGAATGGCCCAGTTTTAATCCCAAATCAGTAACATCTATTCTGTATTTTAAAATGTCACTGTGTTTAAGTCCAATACCTAGTAGTCCTGCAGGGCTAGAGGCAACAATTTGTAAAAGGAAAAATTCTCAACTTTCCAATTGGACACACAGACCTTACTTCTAACCCTGCAAGGCTGTCAGCTATCAAACTTTGAAGTCATGACATTTTAAAGAAAATGTACATGGGAGATACTTTATAGGAACAGAAAACCGTTTTTAGCTTACTGCTTTAGAAATTTTTATTGCTTTTTTTTGCTCTATGCTTTTAGTGAGTAAGATGATACCTAGTTTTACAGGTGGATGCCTATGAAAATAGTGCTAGTAAATGTTTTAAAGAGTCTAAATTATTCTAAAGGTTATATGATATAAATTCATACGAAGATACTAGTACTTGTGGGAAAAATGGATGAATGATCAGAAATACTTAAATAATGGCCTCAGCTGCAACTTTTCTTACAGTTGTGTTTTAATGTCTAGTGTCTTTTTATCTTTCAGGCCATCTCACATTAAAATCAATTAAAGTGACTGCAGCATTAGCTGAATAAAGCCATTCTTCATTTTCAATGATATGTTAATACCAGCATGTATTACAATTCAAACTGAAATACCTTACAGATTCCTATAATAGAGTTGTAACAATACCAGTACTAATACTTTGATTCTTGTTGAGATGTTGAAAAAAATCTGCTTTGGAAAAGTATTAGTTCACTTGATTTAAAACTGCAGATATTTTATTGAGCTATAGTTCTATATTTCACAACTTTCCAATTTTGAACTCAAACATAGACAGCAAATCAAAATTAATAGATTTTAAACATAACTAATTCTACTGTTCCTGAACTATTTTCCATAAAAGTTTGGTTTGTTTTTAACTTTGACAATTTTTACTCTGGAATAACTTCTTGTCTGTGACAAAATTATTTCATTATTCAAATTTTTAGTGCACGAAATGGAATTCAGAAATGTCATAATTCATTGCTTCTGTGAGGCCATGGTTCAGCATAATATTTAAATATGTCTATAACTTCACAGGCTATTGATTTCAGCAGATTTGCTAATACTAGATAACCAGAACAGATTCTTCTTTCTTTTAAATCATAACAATCTTTAAAAAATATAAAGATTATGCATATTGTAATTTAGGCTATGAAATATATTCCTTGAATTAATAATTTATTCGAATACTTTATTACTATATTACTGATATGATTTATATTAATAATATAAACTAGTATTTACGAATTCATACTGCATCAAATTAAAAAAATGTAAACAGATTTATGTTAATTTTATCTTTTTTGCAGCAATTAGTAGAATTAAGAATCTATTCCAACTCAAATGCAAATAATAATCATAATCACAGAAATATAATTCTTATGAAAAAGTGTTTTAAATGTCCCTCTGTGATGGAATGCAATTCCTTTCCCTTAACAGCACTTCCCTTTCAATTTCTGAAAGAAAAATAACTGATAATACATTTTGCCATTTGCATGATCTAGGACTACTTGGCTTGATGTTTTCAGGTACTACAGTTCCTAAGAGAAGTCACCTGAAGTCCAGAGTACCTATACAAGGTCATGTGCACAATTTGTGCTGAATATTTATTTATTTGTTGACAACATCAATAAGCAATTAAATATTTGCTAGTAGCTGCAAAAAATGTTTCTTTGTTAAGCAAAGTTCAGGTAACATTGTCCCACTTAATTGTAAGTCATTACTGGTCAATGACATTGGGAAAGAAAATGTATTGGGAGAAATCCCTGCACAAGTTCTGGCAGAAGTCAGCAGATTGCAACAGAGATCATGCTGCAGTACTTTCTACCTGGATACTGTAGTTCTTCCATGAATAAAACCATGTGAAACTCATGAAATGTTTGACTACCCATGTGAAATTATTCCTGGAGAGAGTTCAATGGAAGTAGCTACTAGAAAAATGAACTCTTACCTCTGAGAGAAAATATTATTGAGGAGGCTGCCTTTATGCTACCCATGGTGTAAAAGTGACACGTGCTGCCTGAAAGGGAGAACTTACTGACAGGTCATTTCTGAGGATACAGGAATGGGGATGCAGCTCAAGAAGGATCATAGCCAGGATACTAGAGCAGCCGGGGGTAAAAGAAGCACTGCAGTATTTGTGCTGGGCGTCAGGAGAAAGGGAAGCTTATTGCATAATGCTTCCATGCATATTCTGTCCAACAAGTTCTTTTATGTCTGTACAAGGCAGATGGCACTTTAATTAATGGCTCTGTAAACTTTCCCAAATCATCTTTGTGATATCTGTGTTCAGCATGTTTATGTACCTCCCCCTGCAAATTAACAGGTTTTCAGATATTTTACCCTTATTTAACAATGGCACATGGGAGCTTCTATTCCACAAATGAAACGTGAATCCAGCACCACCTGCCATGATGCTAATATATGTTTCGGTGATCATATACTAACTGTGGTATATACAAAGTGTGAAGGCAAAACTGAAGAATGGGATAAGAACATGAGGGAAAATTGTTTTGGAATGAATATTTAGGATTTATGATAAATAAACCCTGAATATTTATAAGGTTAATAACAATTTTTGATTGTAATAGCATTGCATGCTTATGTTGCAGGGACATACTGATTCATCTCTTACATAAGGAAATATTTTTAAAAGCACTGTTGATGCCCCTAATATTACCATTTTCAGTCACAACTTAGAATATTTGATTTTGTTCCCCTTAAAACAATTTTAAAAAGGCATAAGGTCCAGTGAAAAAAAAATGCTCATACACAAAGAAAGACAAAACTGCAGCAAAGAGTTCCTTCCCTACAAGGTAAAATGATTTCTGGAATGAGTTATAAAGATAAATGCCTTTTTTTTGTCTGGAACCAATATACTTTTTGGTAGATTTTTTTCCTCAAAAAAAAAAAAAAAGATATTAAAGAGGATTTTTTAAAAAGTTAATTAGAAAAAAAATAAAAAAACTATGTAAATAAGAACTTCTACCAAATTATGGAGAAAAGGTGTGTTTTTAAGCAAAACATTTTCCTCAAAGCAGCTGATTTTTGCTTTAAACATAAACTGATGTAGGCTTTTAATCAACTTTGTAAAAATTACTTCAGAAGTACATGCAAAGACTGAAAATGAGCTGCAGTATTAGACTTCACTGGTGCTTCAAAAAATAGTCTGCTATTAAATATTGTTTTCCTCTTGAAATTAAACTGTCTACATAGTATTTTTGTTCCTTAAACTGACAAAAGAAACCTTGTTATAGAAGTTTTGTTATATAAGACACATCACTGATCATACAACTGAGATTCTGAGCACTCACAGTGCAATTTTACACATGCAGATAGTCCCATCTTTACATATCTAAGTCATTGAAAGATCTGGTTCTAATGCTTCCATGTATCAAACCACTGCTTGACAGCTGAAATGCAAATTACAATAGTAACCTGGTTGTAGGATGCTACTTCTGTGGATGGTGTCACGGAATTTATATAAAAAATTATCTGAGCGTTTGCTAATGCAGACAGCATGCAAGTCTGCTTCTTTATCTGCACTCATGTTTACAGATTTCCTGAGAAACTGCTGCCAGAAACTACAAAGGTCACATTCAATTCTATGAAGGTGTTTCTAGATATGTTATCTCGGTGTCCCTGAGCCAACATATCAAACACTGCCATAAATGTATGTACTATAAGCACTGCTTTCCATGACAAATAAGGCATTATATTAATGAAGGGAAGACGCCTCCAGCTAAATTGTGACTTGTACATTTTTCCTTTTACTAGTTTTGTGTCCTTTCATGAATGCTCAGCATTCTTTATATGCTGCAGGACTAGAATCATTGTTTTAACTGTACCTGGAAGTTGTTGCATAAAAGAAGAGACAGAACATACAATTATCAAAGCTTTCTTTCAGAAAAGCAGATTCCTCACTACCTCCCAAGGAAATTATGTTAAAAGCTCATGCAAACATAATGTGTATATTTTTATGACCCTATGAAGTTATAGCCACACATGGTATTTCTTTTTGTATTCACTACCAACCACAATTGCTGCTCTTTCCAGCTGATCTTTCATCTTGCAGCTTCTTTTTGGAATCTCATTAAATTAATAGGTCATTAAGATATTGTTTGATCATATTTCTCAAACACCTTTGTCAGCTTCTGAGTCAATCCTGCAACATATGAAAGCAAGATCATTTTTGCACTCACTTCCTCTAACGTATTTTTAATATTTAGTGCTAAGAAAAGATCTATTCCTTCCCACCTTCTCTTCTCTGTCACAAGGTAGTAGGTATTTTAATTCAAGACTAATACAAAAAATAGCAAACTACACAGATTTTAAACTCATCTGACTGACACATGAGCATATGCAAAATAAATTAACTCCTGGAGGACAACCAAGGGCAGCCTGTACTGGGTTACTGGCATCGTGTGATGCCAAACCAGACCTAGCTAAATAAGTGGCATTTTGCTATATATTGTTGACAAACTTAGTATCTTTCAGTTAGTGTCCTAAGAAATATGACCTTCAATGCTCCTATTCCTGTGCAAGTAAAATAAAAAAGGAAATATGTCTGTGTCTAGAGAATATTTTAATAGTTTAATCCTCCCTCTCTAATGAAACCAGGAATCAGAGCAATGTCTAATTTAACACACAATGTTTGATGAAAAGGCAAAACAATTGAATGTACAGAAGAGAGTAACAAAGCGGTCAAAGATGCAGAAAACACAGCTGATTAGAAAGGCTCTAAGAACTGACATATTTCATTGAGGGGGAAAAAGAAAACCAAAACCTGGGAGAAAACTTCACAACATATATGAGGTTGCTAGGAAGAGAAAGAGAAAGGAAAAAAAAAAGTGCTGAGTTTAGAGTGAAACAGGGGCTATAAGAATACCTTCCCAACTGTAGAGGCAGTAAAGCCTTGATCATTCTGCCTTGGGGAGCTCTGGAATCTCCACCATCTCAAGTTTTTAAGTTACAGAACAGTCCACTGGGAATGGGGAAGAGGCCAGGGTAAGTGATCTTTTGGGTGACCTCTTTCACTATGTTCTACAAGCAAGTTATTTCTTTTAAAGTGAGCTGTGATTGCTGAAAACTCCTGAAAAGGCTGAAGTGCCTCCTACTATCAGTGACTGTAATAGGACTGCACTGCATCTTGTACATTTGAGCAGATGTGACCTATTAGATTTCAGAACTGAGCAGAACTGTTATGCAAATGCAAATGTTGAGATCCAAAGCCAGCTGAAGTAAGCAGAAGACTTTCAGCTGGCTTTGATGGCTTTGGAGTGTGCGTGTGTCTGTGTGTGCCCAAGGTCATATGTGTGTCTCTGTGAGTGCACTGGGGAGACAAGGCAGGAGACATTTGTGTAGCCACTTACCCTGACTTTCAAATGTTGGCTCTGCATGATTGACTCAGGGGTGCATGCAAACTGCCTAGTTTAGGAGCTGAAATTACTGTGGTATTTAAGCTCAAGACAGAAAAAGTGAAAATGCCTTATCTCTGTGGTGGACAGGTTCCCCAGTGAAGAAACTTAATCTCTGTGCTTATGTGAAATACTTATAATCTGAATACATATTTTACAAACAAACTGAACATGTTTTTAAGCATTTGGCTTATCTTAAGCACCTGAACAGTGCTTCAACAGGAACATAATATAGAACATAAACCAGATTATCATGACTCACAGAAAAAGGAAGTAAAGTTAAACATTTAAAAGGTCATATTTCATTTTTAGATGGTGCAGAAACTATTTTTTTATGTTCATAACAGTCAATTGGAAGCAGTAGAATTTTCTTAGTAATTTGTGAAGCTAATTAGTTGACATACTGAGAAATCTAAGCTATAAAGCATACCATATGCAAATCAATGATACTAAGAAACACTTGTATATTTTTTTCCAGTGTTTTATTGTTCCATACAATAATATTGCAAAAAAAGAAAAAAAAAAAAAAAGATTTACTGTAGAAAAGCTCTCCTCTTAAGCATTGTATTCAACATAGTGGAAAGTAATGAAATTTTTAAAAAGAACTAATAAATAGTTCAAGCAATATTAGCAAAGTTTCTTCCCCCACAGATTTAAACTTGAGCTGTTAAACTGAATCATGAAGTGGGTCACTGATCCAAACCCTGAATTTCTTACACAATGGTCTCCTGTGAGGTACATACGATGTTCTCTGTGAAGTTATTTAGAGTTGACAAGCCATATCACGTCCCAAGAGATAGATGAGGCCTTATAATGTACATTTCATAATTCCCCCCCAAAAAGACCCCAACATTACGTGGTTGTTTGGGTTTGTTTGCTTGTTTGTTTTTTATTTATTGTCATTGATCTGTGCATATGTCTCCTGTGGAGTAAAATAGAAACTTTATGGACCAAAGAAAGTACACACTAATATTGTAATACTCTATGTATAAACAATTGATAAAACAAAGCCAAAGTGACTGGTAATTAGAAAGGATGCCTTTTAAGGAAGTTGCACTTTTTTATCAAGTGTCAGGGCTGTGATTTCACCAATAGGCTCTGGTTATAGTGACAAGTCTACAACCGTTCTTCTTCATAATCATCCTCTGTGACCTCTTTTCTCACCCCTTCCCTGAGGCTTGGCTTCCTGTGTGCAGGTCACTTTTGATCTGCCAGAACTGTGTAACTTTTTATCTGCCTGCTGTGAAAACACCTACACCATACAAAAAAATGGTGTGAAAACTGGGCCTCCATGCACATGTGCATCACCCGTTGATTCAAGGGTTGCATTCTAGCTCAGGCCCCTGTGCTTGGCCCATATCTGTGTTACACTACATCTATGCTACACTTAGCCTTGCACTGTGCCAGTCCTGACCTTGTCTTGCTCATTTAACTTCCCAGCCTGACCTCACACTTTTCACATTGCTAAAGGCTGTCTGGTGACCAGTGGGCTGTAGCTGACCCTTGACCAGTTCTGCTGTTCTTGTATGCATCTGTGGGACTGTACCCTTTCATCTGAGGTCTTGCTGTTAGTCTCAGCTCCCAGCTTACCTCCGCTTGTGGAGCTGCCCACTCCTGCTGTTCCCTGATGTCAAGGTTCTGTACCATAATACAAGTGCATAAGAATAGGGGAAAAGTCTAATGATAGAGGCCCTGAATGAAAGTTCTTTTTCACTTTTGCCTTAATCCACTGAGGGCAATCAAATTTTCAGCACCTTTCTGAAGAGTCTATGAAACTTATTAACCAGCTTTGGGAAAAACTGTATTATCCAGTGGATGTGCAATACATTAAACTGGGAAGGACCTTGAGATGTCTTTTTCTATAGTATTACAAGAATGGCTTAAAACCATCCATAAGCTAATTACATTAATAGCAGCTTCTCTCCTATCTCACAAAGAAACATCCAAGTTCTGTTTGGCTCTTTCATATATATTCCTTGAAGTCTTGGCCAGGCAGCAGAAGAGGGTGCATCAGCCTAGACTGATGAAACAGTTTTACAGATTTGCATAGTATCAGCACAATGATTGCTTTGCAAAGCAACTTATTCTGTAAGCTGACTCCAAAGTAATTCAAAAATTCATATTTCACAGAATAACAGAATTGTCAGGGTTGGAAGAAATCTCTGGAGAGGTTTCTTTTTCTTAATCTAAGAAGAATCTTCTCTATCGTTCACGTTTTACACTCCTCTCCTGAATGCTGGTTCAAGGCAACTCCACAAATTGGAGGGCTCCAACATGAGTAGACCTCCAAGCAATCCCACTCATAGCTTCAGCATTGGTAGAAAAGAACTGCTTTTCTAATTGAGGTGAGATAAGCATCGGAAAATTTCCATTTTCTTCCACTAAAACATGGAGAGATGCAATGTAGATACTAGGCATCTCTGATTTAGCACCTTAAGAGTGCTCGGAGAGCCCTTAGCACCCTCACCCTTCTGTGGCAGATCTAAAGCTTTTTGGTTGAGGTGGATCCTGGTTGACCCAGGACTAATGTGTAGGCAAAGTGTATGTATGTTGTGGTCTTGGCATGTCTACTGCTGTGCTTAGCACAAGAAGAAAATTGGACACAGAGTTATAAAGTTTTGGGGTGTGGGAGGGTGTGATCCTGCTGTGCCCCTGAGAATTTTCACTGGCATTAGCAAAAAAAAACCATTTCAAAACATGTGTATGTAAGGTTTTAATACATGTGTATTATGAGGGGAATATAAATTTCCCTGGTTTGTGCTGTGTCAGGGGACTAAGCTGCCCCTATCTTATTGCCAGGACAGTAAGCCTTCCAGCACCAGGCTGCAAACAAGGCCTTAGACATTAAGTATAATGCATTTTTCAGGCTGAAAGAAGCCACACATGAAACACAAAAATTATGGAACTGGTCAGTAAAATAGATGATGATTGCCTGTAGAAATACAAGTAGATCCCTTTCCCCCAAGGTGGAATGATCTTGGACTGTGGCCTGCTTTCAGGGCTATATCAATATTGTTGGTGAAGAAAATACTCAGAATGCAAGCATGATGCAAATGTGCCCAGAATGCAAAATGTTCTTCCCCACCTTCTCTTTTTGTGGAAATCAATTTGGCTACAGAAAGGGTCTTTCTTTAATTTGATCCCTTTACCCCCCTGAAATTTTGTATCTTTCTTCAGAATTATTTAACTTCAACAGCAGTGAAATGGATTGTGGATGAAACTTTCTTCTGTGAGATGCAAGAGATGGTATAACGCTTCGGGCATTCAGGGGGAAAATTAGGGTAGACTTATAGCTTCAAAAGCATATTCTTTTGAAGGCCATCATGTAATTCATCATATGAAAGTCTATCATACACATCACTAGGTCATCATCTAATAGATGGGTGCCTCACAGATCCTCCTCAAAAAAAGCAACAAGACAATTGTCTATAAACACATAGATGTCATCTACAACTGGAAAGTCATGAATTACAGCTTCATGGAGATGTCTGATTCTCCATGTCTATTTCTAACTAGGTACCCAAAAGTGAAGAGGAAAATGTTTCAGGTACCCTTTAATATTTCTGCTTTGATGTAGTTGCCTCTGTTCACTGCACTGCCTATTATGAATCACAGTTTCAGGAACCTAGTTCTATCCCTTCTCTGCAGATCAATGGCATGCTCAGGAAGAACCCATTTCCTTTATTCATGCAGGGCAAACATGTTCTAAATTTTCACAGCGGCTTGTGCTGACTCCACCATGGGCATAGACTAAAGCCTGTGTGTTGCAATAGAGCCACAGATCAAGTATTTATTTTGTTTTCACTGTATAAATTCTTTAAATAGATAAATAAAAAAGACAAAGGAAAAAATGCCTTTAAAAACATTATCTCAAGAACAAAGCAGGGGCACTTATTAAGACTAATCACTTGAAGGAACCTGTCTGTAACCAGTTTTTACATTTATAGACTTAGTATCCATTAAATAATACACACATTTTGTCCTTCTGTCTTTGTCACAGGTGCTGCAGCTGGAATTGTACTTTAAGACTGCCACAGTTAGCTGTATTCTGAAAAGAAAAAAATACCACCACAAAAAAAAAAAAAAAAAAAAAAAAAAAAAAAAATCAACCACCCTTTCCTTTAATTCACGGGGCTAAGAAATAGGTGGGTTTTGTAATAAAAATTAATTTCAAATTTCCTAATTTTTATTGAAGTTCTTATGCATGATGTTGATGCTTTGCTATTGCTCAATCAGAACAAAGCTGGTGAAGAATATTTCAAGCTTGCTTTGAAATCCCTCCTAGTAGCTAGAGAATGAAAACTGGTCTGCTGGCAAACTGGCAAGGATTTTCCTTTCTTTTCTCCTTAAGTTTACTGAAACATTTGATACTACAAACCATGAAATTTTGCTTTCTGCTCCTGAAACATGTCTGGGAATGACCTGTATTACACTTGAATGATTCTCATAGGTACAACATCATGCAGACAACTTTTAATCATCCATGTGGAGTTAGACTTGAGACATCCCCAGGGCTCAATAATCAGCTCTTTATTGCCTATGATCAATGTGTTACCACTGGATATTTATCACTCATTAAACTAATTACAGCAGGGAAAAACGCTTTCACTTTTGAGCATAGAACTTACACGGGTTGATTGATTGATTCCTCTGCTACTGTTGTACAACCTTGGAGGAAACTTGGGAGTGCCTTCTGGCATTTGTAACAAATCTCTTGTATTCTTTCAATAACAAAGTAATATGTTCACTGATATTCCTTTTTTTCCAAGTTAAAATTTGGTCCTTTTCCTGTTGAAAATGGAAGGTGATCATGTCCTCATTACTCTTCATATTTCTGTTTGTCTGGTTTCTTGTACTCAGCAGATAGTTAAACTAAATGATGCTTCAAAACCAAGGAAATATTCACTATGTCAGGTCATATCCCCCCCAGGTATCAAGTATAAATTTCTCTTGTAATTGGATTTATTTCTTATTTTAGGATTTTTTGTTATTTCTCTTGAACTGATAGCTGTTCTGTCTGCCTTCTGATGAGCACTTGCTATTCTAAGACTAGCTTGTTTTCAGACCGCAATACAGTAACAAACATCATCAGAGCCATCAGCAATTCTTGGTGAATCCAAGCAGAATTTCTCTGGTTAGCCTCCTATATATTATAGCTGTCTGTGTCATAAGCAGACATTTAAGTCTCCTCAAATGCTTTGTAAAAGCATTTGTTTTGAAGTGTTATGTTATTTCTTGGTTCTGATTCATTCTATCCAAATGAAATTGGCCTATCTCCCATGGCTTGATCAACTCCATTAAACTTCTATGCAGGTGTCATACAGGTTTCTCAAGGCTCTGACTTTAAATCTGTACCTGCCTCTCTCCCATAATTTGATCTGTCAATGTGGGCCTAAATTTCATTTAAATGTTGATGACAAACAGATTGGTATTAGAAAATTATCTCTTAATATTCCTTCTGCCACATCCATGCTGCCTGTGCTTGCAGAGCTGATGACAAGGTTTGGACGTTTAGAAAAACCAAAATCCCTATATATTTTTTACATCAAAAACTGATGTATAAACATAAGGCACTAGAGTTCCAAACCAGTATGATGGGTTTGTGTTTTATTCAAATCTGAAACACAAGATAAGCACTTCTGTTTGTTGAGATTGTCTTCCTGAATAAACAGTCACTTAGTTTTGAAGAAAAAAAGGGGGCCTACTTTTTCAAAGTAAGGTGAAAATCAGTTCATATTAAAATAAAACGCCAAAAACTCAGAAAAAAATCTGGTTTTGTCAATAGAGTCAGGAATTCAGGGCAAACTGAAAGTTTGCATGAAATTTGCACAACTTTCATTTCCAGCCTTCTCTTTCCTAACATGAAGTAATTCCTAAAAACAATATATAAAAATTAATTAATCCCTTAGCTCTATGTGAAATGATGTCACTTGATTATAAGTGCTCATCTCATGTATCAGGGCAAGAACAGCATGTTCAGATTGTCTGCGATGAATAAATATTACATGTACTTTTCATGCAAGAGGATTTTCACATTCTCGCACTCTTACTGAACACCTAAGATTCCCCTTATTGACTTCTGGCCAAGACTTTTTTTTTGTATATTAAGTAATTTCCTCTTTGTTGTTAGCATGGCATTTTCTTTCTTACTTTGAATCACAGGCATTTAAAGGAAATCAGGCTTTTCCTAGCAGACCTAAAATGTCTGAATATAACTAAAATTAGGCCAAAATTTTCTAGCTATATGATACTATTCATTGCCTCTAAGTTCTATCAGTCTCTATAGGAAAATGAATTTATTCAAACTTTCCAACCCCAAACTGCTCTAGCAATGTTTTGGAGGCAAATGTTATTATCTTAAGTACTTGTTTCTTCTGCAGGTCATCTGATTCGTTTTCATTTTCTCAGTGCTTGTCTTCATAGCTGGGAATAAGGAAAAAAAATGCTAGAAAATAGAGGAAAAAAGTTATCCCTGGAATAACTATACTGCTTGCATATCATTTCTTACATCCCACAGCTAAATGCATTGATCTCTGTTTCAAAAGAGGAGCTTCCTGTTTAAGCAGAGCTGACAGTGGCAAAGTGGCATCCGGCAGCTGAGCAGGAGACTTCCACTGCAGGTCAGCAGAGTGGTAGAGCTTAAAGCAATACAAAATTTGCCTTTCTTTTCCAGGGGTGATAAGGATGGCAACTGGCTCAGGATCCCATCAGGAAAATTCTCTGGGTCAAACCCACAGCTATAACATGATACTTGCTAGCAGATGAAGTGAGTAACGTGGTTATTGACTGAAGCTGGACCCCACAGGAAAACCAGGTGGAACTAAAAGCTGGGAACTAATCCTATCTGCTTACAGATGTGGTTCTAAAAGAGATAGTCATCTCCACTTCTAGGATGAACTGTGAGCATTTTGAAGCTTTACATTTTGGTGTAGAGACTGCCATTGAAAAATGAAAAGTATTGCTCTCATGTAGTAGACCTAGACTATAAAGTTTCCATGAAAACAGTAAGAATACTCAGGTTACGCATGCATATGCTTGGAATTTATTAATAACAGGAACCTGTAGCAGCTATGGCACTACAATAAATATCTTTGCATTAATTTTTGGTCATCCACATTCGTAAGTTAGCCATAAGCTGTTCAGAGCTACTTTAGAGTTTAGGCTTGAAAAGATGGCAGACAGCTAAGAAAGGGGCTTTCCTCCATACTCCATGATGAAAATATTTGACTGAATTTGGCTCACTCAGATTAAAAAACTGAACTGAGATTTTAACAACTCTTAGGGTTTATGTTAGCATATTTTTTTAAAAGTAATTAAGTATATATATTCATACCCCTTGTGAAAAAAGACATAGAAATCCATTTTTTAGGCAGGGTCAAATAAAATTCAATACCAGGTTGCCCACATATCTCTTATTTCTGATTCTATTTGCTTAGCTGCTAAACCTAATGCTTGTTAATTTTATTCACAACATATTGAGCCAGTTTCCCTGGCATGCTTTGCTTTGCTTGTTTGTACCTCTTCAGTTATGCACAGCAGGCATGAGCTGAGTTTAGCCAGCTGATTAAGGTGATTGGCATCAATGAAGCACTGTGAAACAGAATGTACCAGTTAATGTGGCCCTTCTTTGAAAAATCAGTGTCAAGTGTTGAGCTCCCCTCCAACTCTTTAGCAGGCTAATGGAAAAACATGTTCTTCATTTTAAAAATAAACAAACTCACATATCTGTTTGTGGCTTGCTTTCTTCTTTTTTTTTTTTTTTTTTTTTTTTCTGGGAATGTAGAAGTATGCTCATATTTGAATGAAATTTTGGGGAATTTGACATATTTATGACTTTTTTATATATTTACGTGTCTGTATCAAATTCATCAAAGTGTGCACACAGATTTCACTCTTGTTCCCTCACATTTGTAAGCATTCAGATAGTTTGGTATGGAATTAGAGAGGTGCTGTGCATAAAATCTTGGCTTTGCTTGGGATGCTGTGTCAGTATCTGGTTTGAAAATATCCAGAAAATTTTGGGTCAATCGTTTTACACAAAAAGGTATACAGAATTGGACTGAGCATCCAGCAGATCATATCTGAATAATAAACAAACTCTTTTCTCTGACTTTGTTTTTTCATAAACACTGGTACACTACATATTAGGCCTTCATAACTCAGGGTAGATTGGACAGCAGAAATCAAACACATAGATGACCTCATCTTGTATTGTAAGGCCTTAGAAACAAACTTGCAAAATACATTCTTGCTGATGTACAAGATTAAAGACAGAAATGGGGAAACAGCTGGCTCTCCGAATGCTGATCAGCTGCTGCCTCTGGCTTTCCCAGCCTAGCACAGCAGATCATTAGCTGGTTCTAAATGACAACTACTGCTGTTTGCTTTTTTTCTGGACTGTGTATAGAAAGGCTTAATAACCTGCAAGTAGTCTATGGTCTACATATATTTGTTGTGTGATACTAAATGAAGACAGTGTCACTTTTGAAAAAATTATTAAAGATTTCAGAGCAAAGCCCAGCTATTACTTACAACACTTTGTCATTCACAATAATTCATCACAATACTGCTAAAAATTCAAAAGCTAATATCAGAAACTGAAGACATCATATGAGTTTACATTTACATGGTTGACTCAAGTTAGAGTTTTTTAAAATTAAGTATTTAAAATAAAATTAAAATTCTAGTCCTGTATCTGTAAGCTAATTCAGAATTATTAAAGGACTTCAACTGTATTACAAGCTCTTCACTTTGGAAAGGTTAGGGTTTAGATCTAGAGTGCACAGCAATTTAAAATTATTGGAGCACTTTATAAATTGGAATTCTAATTTGGAAGAATGAATGTCTCCTAAAAATGTGAAGCATACCAATAATTTGAAATTATTTTCTAGTTTGCCAGCCCAGAACCCCTACCATTTCCAAAGAAAGACACTTATAACAAAAAGTAAAGTGCTGCGATAATTTCAAACCAGTGAGTACGGTGTAGAGCCATCCTAAGGCACTGAAGTGCTATGCTTTCTTTTATGGAAGACCTTCAATCTTAAAAATATCAGCAAGTCAAAGAATTTCTTCTCTGCAAAACTGAAGACACACTGAACCGATTTTTTTCCTGATTTACAGGTTTTCTTATTTGTCTTTATTTGCATTATAGAGAAAGTCAGTTCAGTAGATCAGCTTAGTTAGTGACCTGTTTTCTTCCAAGAAAAGGTATCTTATATCTTATCTATATAAGTTTATGTGCACATTTATACATATATGCGTAAAAACAGAAGCACTTTTATTTCACAGTTGGGAGACAAAGTACAAAGTGGTCCTGGTGCCTACTGATAACACAAAGTATGATAAACAAGTTACATGCATTTGAGTGACACTAAGTCAGTGACATGATCATGGATCAAAGATAAGTCAGTGGAAACAGAAAGATAAAATAGTCCAAATACTGTAGTCTAAGATCTGACTTAGCTTCAGTGGCAAAGAGACAATCTCTGATCCTGCCGTGTGCCTGCTGCAATTAGTTCTGGGTTAGCCTTGTTTGGAAAACGCCATCTTTCAATCAGCATGATTATATTTTCTATTTTGTAGGTCATTATCTTGCCATGTTAAACTCTATCATCCATTATAATTAATCATTTAACTTCCACTTAACCTTTTTCTTCTCTGTACAGAGCTGTCACTATGCCTCTAGTTTTGGAAACTATACATATCTGATCTCATCATCTCTAACCTCTTTTTGTGCAAAACCAATGATCTTACCCTCCCTGTCCCGTGACTAGCTTTTGCAACAAAGATTCCTTGATGATTTTTAAGCATCAGTTATAGTCCTCACTTTGCTCTGAACATTTCTTTTACAGTTTTTTTTTATGATCTACCATATGATACACATTATAGTTTTCAGGGTTTTGGTTGTTTTTATTTTGCTTTGTTTTATTTTGTTTTTTTTTTTTTTCCTTCCACTGTGTGTGATCTCTGTGTAGCTGTCAGTATTATTGATTCTTCCTGAGTGTCTCAAGAAGAAGGTCAATACCTACAGCTTCTTCATTGCTTTTGAGCCTCACATGACTGTTCTTTCTTCAGTTTCTTCAGTGCTCCTGTTTTCTTTGCCCCATGAATTATGAAAATTTTGAAAACTCTCCTCTTTTCTGTCATACCTGCATGAATAAATTTGAATAACACACTCATACAGATCACACTGATTTTGCACCTCTTTCAATTAAGTTTCTTTTCCCTTTAAAGATGGTCAAAGAAAGATTTGGAAAAAAGTAACAAGGCCATAGACAAAACTGACCTAAAGAAATTGATCACTGGTAGATCACTGAGTAGACTTAGTTTGTAACTAATTAAATAAGTTCCTATTGAAATGCAGGGAGATCTTAAGCCAAACTGGTCATTAGAATGCCACTGAAGTCTCTAAAATGGAGGGAAAACAATATACAGTGCACAACAGTGTATCTCAAAAGAATTCTGAAAGTGAGGTCAACATTATTTTAATTTCAGAGGTGGTAAAGCTTTTGTACAGAAAGAGAAGTGATTTTCCCAGGGTCATTCAGTATTGCTGGGAATGTAAAGTATGTTCCTAGCCAATTGACCTCTTTGCTCAGCAACTTTGCTTCCAGTTTCCACCTCTCTAATTGCAATCTATCAATATCAACAGCAAAACTGCTGGCTTCAGAGAAAGCAGACAGAAATAACATGCAGTAAAAATTTATTCACTGCATTCAACAGTGAATACCTGAGATGCTCAGAAAGGCTCAAGCGAAAGACCAAAACCAGAATGGTAATACTGACCTGATTTTCACTATGCTGGGGGAAACGGAATCAGAAAACAACTGTAGTATATTAATGAAGGATTTGATAGGCATAATAATCTACCAATTTTGCACTTTTGAGAAACCCTATAATTTACTAACAAAGTTATATTTTTAAAAAACACTAAATTTCCCTTGTTATGTATGTTATAATATATTTTCCAAATGGCAAAGGCTTCAGGATAAGGCCAAAATTCATAACCATATTTTGGTTTTCTTCCCTTTCCTAATTCCAGTTTCTAACTACAGTGGCTAACTGCAAACTTCTTTCTCCCTGTCTCTTACACTTATTTGATTAACACTTCTTTTTCAGATCTTCTCCTACATATCTCAGAGTTGGTGCTGAAGCTTTCACTTGTATTCCACCAGTGACTCTTCATTTACTTTGAGTTGCTTTCATTTCAAAGTTATGTGTCCCCTGTCTATGACCTTTTGTATGACCTATACTAAGAAAGAAAGTCTATGTCATTATCCTTTGATCACCTCTTGAATATATTATATTAGTGTTTTAGAAAGAAAAATAGTTCGGGTTCCAAAATCTCATGGTATAAGAGAATAGTTATTGCCCCTCTGGTTCAACAGCTCAGTGATTCAATTGATAGTTTTCGATTTGCTTACAACATAGTAATTTAGGCGTCTAGCTAGCAGAGTCTGTTTTTCCACAAAAAGCTCAGCCTTTCTTTGAATATTTTTTCCTGACTGCTTCTTGCTTAATTACAGTATAAGACAATTTTCACACAGAGACAGGTTCTCAGTCTTGCATCTAGCACATCAGCAAACTTTATAATGCATCTTGTCAGTGTTATGCTTTGTGAATTCCATGCTGTGTTTGGATTAAGTCCAGCCTACTGTCTTACTCTGAGTCTGTACCAACTCACCCACCCCCTCTGTTCCTTTCCTCCTGTATGTCTGCCACAATGAGATGTGCTTTTATTTCTACTGACCTAAAATACGGATGACTCACCTTTTCCTCCTGAGTAGTTTCTCATCAACTCCCACATAAAAACACCTTTAGTTTCTTTATAAGGCATGTTATTTATGTGTATTTAAGATGGTTAAGGTCTTTTTAAGAAGACCAGCATACACATTACAAGTCTTGTACTAATACAATAGAAGTAGCGAAAAATGTAGGTACAGTTCTGTCAAAGTTAGAGTATAACTTCTGTTAATTTTAGAAGTAAACAGAGAGTTTGACTACAAAGACAAAAATGTAGGTCTAATCCTCTGAAGTTAGTGACAGACACATTTGTACACCAGAATCAGCTGTCGATCAGATAATCTGTACAAGAAACTCCAGTTCTGTTGGCTTCTGAGTGACCTAAAACTTGTATTTCACACTGCCATTTAAATTCATTTGGAGACACATTTGAAGATTTACAGACACTGGTTACCACACCTTTTGTGATCCTGTCCATATGAAATTAGTCTAGTATTTTCAGGTGATCTAAACATGATTCTGAGGGAAGAAGCTAAGAACAATATTACTTCCCTCATTTTTAATGCAAATATACCATCTGGATTTTCAAGAATTCTAGAACTTAACCTCTAAAGTGCAAGCACAAATTCTGCCTATCTCAGAATTATAGACTGAACTTAAAAATGAATGAATTCTACTGAAGATCTGAGCAAATTTCCACAGCAGTCAGCAGTAACCTTTACATCCATGTTTGTAAATATCCATTTACACACATTAGTGGAATGAAACCCTGTGCTGAAATAAGCACAGTTCAGTACTCATGAGAGACAAAAGGTGCTCTTTTACTTTTTTTGTGTGAGCATATATATATTTTTAATAAGACACTAGTTACCTTTTTTGTTCACATGTGATCCAACTCCATTTTAAGCATCTCACTTACTAAGAAAAGTACATAGCACTTACATAGTACATACCACACTGAGCCATGGCCCCATCGAAGGGTTCTATCTACACAGTTCGTTTGTGTATCTTACGATCATTTTGCTATTCAAATTGGTATTTTTTAATAATTAAAAATCCAATGCACCCAAATCTACAAAAATTAATTTGCCGGTTGAGTTGGGAGAGGTTTTATACTTCCAGACATTTTTGCCAGGGAAGTAGGTAATGAATCCTTCTGATCTACCTGTGGAGCACTCAGATAACTGTGAAAGGTTAAATCAGATGTCAGACAGATCAACAGTTTAGAGGTGATGGAGTCACTGGACAAGCTCAGTGCTAGCAGCAGAAAGGGAATGGTCACAGGAAACTGAGTGATTATCATAGATTCATAGAATCATAGAAGAGTTAGGGATAGGAAGGACCTTAAGATCATCTAGTTCCAACTCCCCTGACATGGGAAGGGACACCTCACACTAAACCATGTCACCCAAGGCTCTGTCCAACCTGGCCTTGAACACTGCCAGCAATAGAGCATTCACAACTTCCCTGGGCAACCCATTCCAGTGCTTCACCACCATTACACTAAAGAATTTCTTTCGCACATCCAATTTAAACTTCCCATGTTTAAGCTTGAACCCGTTATACCTTGTCCTGTCACTACAGTCCAGAATGAACTCCTCCCCTGCAACCCTATAGGCCCCTTTCAGATACTGGAAGGCTGCTATGAGGTCTCTATGCAGCCTTCTCTTCTCCAGGCAGAATAGACCCAACTTTCTCAGCCTATATTCATACAGGAGGTGCTCCAGTCCTTTGATCATCCTCATGGCCTTCCTCTGGACTTGTTTCAACAGTTCCATGTCCTTTTTATGTTGAGGACATCAGAACTGCACACAATACTCCAAGTGAGGTCTCACAAGAGCAG